>PVJO010007817.1:0-37241 GCA_004026905.1 Hystrix cristata | reverse complement strand
CTATTTACAAGCAGGAAGATGTTTCTCATTCAGAAGTGTCGTGGCATCACAACTTTCTTCCTCCTCCTCCCTGCCATCACTACTCGTCTGCCTGTGAAGTGCTGGGAGGTGGATGGACAACAGATGAACAGAATGCTCAGCCCAGGGGACCTGGGGACACCATCCTGCCCAGTAAGCCACATCAGTTCCCGTCTTGGAGAACTGTCTGCTTCTGAAGCTGTACTTTTCACTCAGTGAGAGGCCTCCCGGCTTGGCAGGAGAGGACTTTAGGAGGCCCAGCTGATCTTCATTAGCAAACAGGAAGATTTGCACTCGTGCCAAGACCTTCATTGTGGCCTCTTTTCTGCCCCTCATGAAGACTACTTCACTCCTAACAGAGCTAAAAGTAGAAAAAGGGAAATTGCCTCTGAATAAAAGTCTGGGACTGGATAGAGAGAACTGATGTTCCCATTTTTATTTAGGCTGTTGCATTTAGGTTCCAGCAGGGGAGTGTAATGGAGATGAATCATGATTTTGCAGTCAAAAGATCACAATTTGCATCTTGGCTCTAGCAATTGCTAAGAATGGGAAAGTCCTTTTATCTTTTGAACCCCAGCTTCCTCCTCTATAAAATGTGGATAATGCTTTTCTCGCTATAAAAATCAGTTGAGACAATATTTGCGAATATGCCTTAACCACTAAACACTTTGCAAATTCTACTTGTTATTAGTCTAACAGAACATTCTCCCTCTTATGTGCTGACAATTGTCAACAGAAGATCTGAGTTCCAGACCCTGCCAGAGCCATTAGGTCTAATTTTTATATACTAGCTGGATTATTCAAAGCTCAACCTTTATCTGAGCCTCAGTTTCCTGCAGTAAAAATGTTGACAAAGGGAGTCACCTTATAGTACAGGGCTGTTGAGAGAATCAAGTGACACTAAACATCAGGAGGTACTTTGACAAGTGTAAAATGCTAGACAAATATTAGTTGTTAATATTATTAAGCAACAGTTTAAAGGCCTGAGCTCTGGTGCCAGCTTTGCACGCATCTTCCCCCTTGGCACTTTCTCAGCAGAATTTATCACATTCTCCTACGAGCTGTCTTTTCCCCCTGACAATTATTTAATTCCTTTCTCAATAACCAAGTTCCCTGAGAGGAGTCCCAGAATCCACAGAGAAAATGAATCTATTCCTGTCTTTGGGGAACTTACACTAGTCAAGGCAAAGAATAAATAACTGAAATGGCTGAAGGCAGGCAGGGTGTGATAGGAAGAATGTGGATCTTGAACTTGGAAGATCTATTTCTGATGCCAGTGCCGGCTGAGTGGTCCTGGGTCTCTCAGCTTCCCTGAACTTTAGCTTCTTTTTCTATAAAATGGGCTTGGTAATAGTAGTACCTTCTTTCATGTACTCAAAGTGAAGATTAAGGAAGATCATGGGTACTCACAGTGTTGAGTAAATGCTGTTATGGTCACTGATGCCTGAAAGGAACTTGTACTCGAACCATACAGATATCTACTGCTTACTGAATACTATGTATCCGGTACTGTACATGACACTTGGCATGCGCAACTGCATCGAGTCCTCACACTACAAGGTGGGCATCACTGTCATTTTATAGATCAGAAAACTGAAGTTCAAGAAGGCTGGGAAAGCAAGTTTGTGGAGAAAGTGCTGGATCCCAGGTGTGTCTGATACTCATCTAACTCAAACTCTATATTCTTTCCACTATCTATAACATTTCCTTTTACAAACTGATATAGAATGATACAGCTTTACAGGATTCGCATACTAGAGTAAAAGCAGACTTCCAAAGGTGCTGTCAGTTCACAGTATACTTTCAATAGGTATTTTTTTTTCCTCAGCTTTATGCAGAAGCAGACCTCAAGATAAAGATTAGAGTGTAAGTGGTTTGAGAGCGCTTCTAGGAAATATGTGTAGAGAAGCAGAGAGCTGAGATAGGCGATGAAGGATTTCTTGCCAAGTGAGAAGTCTGGTCCAGTGTGGAACTCTGTGTTCACTGTCAGAGATATACTTAGATATATCTAAGTATATACAAATATACGTCTTATCCCTTTCCTCTGAGTGAGAGAACTAGGATTTATCCACAAACTCCTGTCTGGCAAAAACTTTTTAGTGATACCCTGTTGTACAACAGTGCAGCCCAACACACACACACACACACACACACACACACACACACACACAAAATCATGCTCCCTTGGGGCCTCCAAGGAAGAGTGCATAATGCTAAATCATAATAGCACAGAGTACATGCCTGAACCAAGACCGAGTGAATGAGCAGGCATGTGGTAGTGACAAAGGGTGAGGAAAGAGTGAAAGAATAAAGGAAAGAGAGAAGAAGGAAAGGTTAAAACAAATTACCCAAATACTGGCTTAAGGACTTAACAGGCTCCAGTCCTTCTTAAGTAATATGATATCATATACGTCGTAAGACCTGAAACAAACTATTATTTCAACTTTCATTCTCTATCCACTAATAGGATTATAAATGTACACCTTTTGCTATGTAATTTTCCAGTGCTGTCCTTCTTTGAGTGGGACGTCCTTCCTCATTCTTTGACTCTTGGCTTGACCACATGGCTTGCTTTGGTCAATGGGATGGTAACAGGTATGATATAAGCAAAGGCTTGGAAAGGGTTGCTTATTAGGGATTATGCCTTTACCCATCACGCCAGAGCTGTCCTGGCGGCTGCTACAAACAGATACACTACTCCAACTGAGTCCAGCCTACAGGAGCTAATCCTAGACAGTCACGGACACACGAGGGAACCTAGTTCAATCACCCATCTGACTCTAGCTTACATCAGCCTAGATATATATATGAGGAAAAAAATCCTTTTGTCATTTAATGCTGAGGATTTTGTTGGTATTGAATGCTCTGAATCCCCAGGGAACTGCTGCCAAAACTATACTTCCTTTCTGATAGGAATATTCATCCAAAGATTTTAACTCATCAAACAGGTGAGTTCTTTGGGTCACTAGTTGAAATTATTTACTTGTTTCATTTTTCATAAGTCATCATATCTCTGATCTGTGAGCTTCATGAAGTCAGGATCCTCAACTGTTTTATTATCATCTATGTCCCAAGGGCTCAGTGCAACATTTTTCATATGGTGGATGATGAATAAATGTTTATTAATTGAATGAATTGGTTATTATACCATATACTGCATAAATTCAAAATGACACTCCAATTATATTTACTTTATTGGAAGAGACAAATGCCCATATATGATGGAAACATACGGGAAAAATAATTAATTCTAAATGGAGAAATAATGGAAGATTTTGACAAAATAATGTTATTGGAGTCACTAGTTGTTTCAGAATGAGCAGATATTTACCTGATGAAGATGGAGAAAGAGAGCATTCCAATCAGAAGGGATGGCATGAATAAAAATATGGCATACACAGGAGCCTCCAGAGTTCCTGAAGTGTAACACACATATGTAAGAAAATAATAGATAGCATCCAACTATGAAGAAACATAAATGACAGGCTATAAGATCTTCACTTTGTCTTCTTAGAAATGGATAACTATAGATTATTTTTAATGATAATATTAGCATAATCCTATATATTTTACAAAGCTTACTAGATAGTCTAGTGGAATAATTTATGTCAATGACACATTCAAAGGTGATTTGCTTAGTATTACTGTCCTTCCTTAAGTCTTCCTTGTCCTAGAAGATAAAGAAACATCATGAGCTCCAACACCCAAGTTAGATATCTGCCTAAGGCCTCTTCCCCCTCTTTTCCCTAAGCCCTCCATCCTGAATTTTTTGCATTCCCACCCAAAATCCTACTACAAAGGCTGCAGTCCTAAGTCACATCTGATACTCACTCAAGTGCAACTTTGACCATCAGCAAGAATGTACATACTTGGAGATCTGGCATAGTTGAGATGGAAAAGTCTTAAAGGTGGATGAGGCAGTCCTTACTATGTGTAGAAGTCATGAGATTATCAATCTTGTGAGAATTCTATTGCATCTTGCAAGAAAAAGTGCTATGGGGTGAATACAATCATTACATACCGAAAATAGTTATTTCCTTTATGTATTCCATTGGCTCAGTGTATCAGATAACCAGGTGGTCGTGTAGAAGATGATTTCACTTCATACTGTATCATTGGCAGCCAGCAAAAGACCAATGTCCACAGGTATTTGGACCAGAATATGTTCACAATAATGAATCCCTAGTTCTAGATGCGAGAAATTGTTTTATCTATACCCAAGAAGACAATAAAGTCAAAGCCAATTCAGGCACTTTGTCTATGCAAATGCAAGTCTACAAAAATATAGTCTTATTTATAAAAAAAATAAACATAAATCCAATGGAAAACATGAAATAGAAGTGCAGCCAGAGGCAGAGGCAAGGATAGCGTCCTCTGAATATTCATAGGAGATGTGATATCTTTGAAAAATAACATTATATGAGCCAAAAAGGAATTTTACTCCATCAAAATGAATTTCCAATGGAATTTAGGATAACACGACTTCTCTAAAGCAAAAATAATAACTATAATAATAAAAGAATAAATGAAAGGACAGAAAAGAGATAATAGGATGGATAATAGGATGAAAAATAAAGTAGTCAATTGAGATTAACATAAGAGCCAGGCAATGTGCTCAACTCAGCAACACATATGCTAAAGTAAGGACCAGGCAATATTAGAAACCAGTAACAAAAATGATATCCCAGTAAAAATAGAACTGGCACTGTGAAAAATCAGGACACACATACAGAAGGCAAACTGAGGTCCCCAAGAACTAAAAGAATAATAGCAAAATGTTTTAAGTAAATAACTAAAAGATAAAGAAAATGATTATATAACCTAAGAATAATAGATGGCTCTAGAAATCTGAGTAAAGAAAAAAATAATCAAAGACATAACTGAAGAAGACTTCCCAGAGCTAAAAAGAATATTTTTACTCTTTTTGAATATGTGATCCAGCAAAATTTTATAGATGTATATATAATTATAGATAGACAGAGATACACAAATGTATAGAGATATATATATTCAAGAGAAAAAATATAATTATCTTGAAAGACACACATTTACAAAGATTTGAGGAGAAAACAATGTTAAATGAGTATTTTGAGCCTAGAGAAACTATTTTTCACTTGTGATTCTTATCCTGTGATATATATAAATTATAAGAGCCTTCTAACTAGTTACTTTTCACCCATCTCTCTACCTCGTGTTCATCTTCCACAACCTTTGCATTCTGATCTTACTTCCTTGTTGAAAATCTTTCAGAGCTATGGAGCTCTTTAAAATATGGTTAAAAAAAAAGTTAATAATAGAATCTAATGGTATTTACATAGGTGTTCATGGTAAAATTTTTTTCAACTTTGTTTAAAAGTTTTTATAATAAAAAAATAAAAATAGAATCTTTCAGATCATCCTTTATTGTCAATTGGATAGAATTCAAATTCCTCACCTAGTATGCAAACCCCTTCTAAATCTAATCCTGACCTGCCTCTGCAATGGTAGCGTCTACCCATCGTTTTTACTCCATCTCTCTGTTCTACTCTTCATGAATTCCCTGGTGTTCCCAAGGTGCACTCTGTTTCTTACAACCCTTGTACCCTTACTCCTTCTTTGCCTGGCATCACCCTCCCTTTGCTTTTCCACAATTTGTTGCTATTCATCTTCAAAGACCAAAGAAATATTACATCTCCAAGAAAAGGAGCTAAATGGTTTCCTACTATGTCCAGAAGTCTTGGTTTACACTTTTCTTAGAGCACACATCACCTTGTGCAGCATTTGTTAGTGTTTCTATCACCCACTGTCATTTCAGTGGGCACCTGGAGGACAGGCTGGTTTCTTCAACTCTGTCTCTAATTGCAAGCCAGAATTTGACACACAACAGATATCCACAAAGGACCTCCAGTTTCTTTAGGATAGGAGAGGAGTAAGGGTGATTCCAACAGAATAATCTTAACTGAGATAGCTCTAAAATGAATTCATTGTGCAGGAGCTGAGTTTGAAGACAAAGATGAATACTCTTGCTACCTCAGACAAGGTAGGTTCCACTACTGTATGCAGGACAGACTACATAACTTACAAGGTCTGGTACAGAAAGAAAATTCAGAGCTCCTTGTTTAAAACTTAAGAATTTCAAGACAACAACAGCAAAACATTAAAGTAAATATGCAATCTTTTCAAATGTGGGGCCTTGTCAATCTACAATCTGTGGTTTAAATGTGGTTGGTGTCCCCAAGGGTTCTCTTATGATTGAAACCTTGGTCCATTAGGGCCTAGTGAGTAGGAAGACTTTGGCTCATTGGAGGTGTCCCCTTTGGTGTAGCACAGACCTCAATCTTTCTTTCTGCTCCCCTGGTTCAAAGCACAATCACTTGTCCCTACATATCTTGAGTATGATGTTTGGCCACTCACCATGCTCACCAGCGGCTAAACCTGATCTTGAACCCGGAAACTCCAAAACTATGAATTCTTTTCCTCTTTATAAATGTAGTTGTCTTGTGCATTTCATTACAGTAATGCAAAGCTGACTAAATACTACATAAGTGACATATCTATGAAGCCCAGTCCTAGTTCCAAAAAATAACCCAAGCTGACTGAGGATTCTCAAGTCATTAACAGTTTCCTTCAGTTGCAGCAGTGCTTGTTTGCCTGACCTTCAAGACACTGACAGGGAATTGGCAGCTTACTACATCAAGAAATATAAGAATATCTCCCCACCAACTCACTCAGATGCTTAAGTCATTTTCAGAAATTGTCTTTTGTAAGCCATATTTGAATCTAGTATTTAGAACCCGTGTACAATTACCTATCTTGCCAGCAGAGTCACAGGCTTTGTCATCTATAGGTTATGTAACGGCACATGTATGGCAACAAGGTAGTAATGATTCATCTCTGATCAGGCCCCATCTGTCATCTCATCTTGGATAAGACCTAGAAAGAACTGACCGCAGAGTCTTTTGAGAGGATAAGACACTTTCACATGAGTCAGTCTTCTCATTCAAGAATGTAGAACAAGCTGTGTCATTCTAGGAACCCAAAGATTCTTCATATTACTTTGTATAATTTTTAATAGTTTTGTCATTATTTATAATTTTTATCTTTATTGTGACAATTTTGTTACATGATTTCTGTACAATACTGTCTAATATTTTGTTATACAGACAATATCTATTAATGCCTATTTACTTATTAAATATGTATTTCACTAGACTCATAGTCCTAAGAGTTTGACACTTGATAGTCTAGAAATATAAACATGTGCAAATAGTCATGATTTTGTCTCTTTCTTTGCAATAGCCAGGGCCCTCATTGTCCTAGTGTATGGCCCAAAACTTTCTTTCAAAATGTTGAAAAATATTTTGTTCTTAATTTGGGTAGCAATGAACCTAAAACTTCACTGCTAAGTATCACCAGATTTATTTTTAAGTAGTTCATTTTTAGCACTTTGAAAAAATTCTACTCTTAGTTGCTTAAACTTATTTTATAAAATCTGGAATAGCATGTTATTAAATTCCTTTTCACTGTCTACTAAGATTATCATATAGCTCTTGTTGTTTTATCTAGAATTATGATTTATTAGGTCCATCACTTTCCTTCTAACTTTTGGGATAAAGAAAATATCATCATGTTCCCAGAATAAACCATACTCAGTAATGATAGATGATTCTTTTGATGTACTATTACATTCAGTTCGCTGCAATTTTATCTCACAGCGAGAATGTTCTAAGGTGCTCTTTGTATACTATCAGTATTACACTGCTCCACAAAATTTATAAGATCTATTTATATTGCACATCGACCACACATTTGTAATATTAAGTATAATATGATAGGATTCTCCATTCCCACATAGTTCACTTTTTTAATGGAAGCACTAATCACTGAAAATTCCCTCCAAATAAAATGCTGCTGTGAATTTATTTTTTTAACATAGAGGGAAAATTCCAGGGGCTTACATTTGGCCTCTTTTTTAACTATTGCATCACTTTATCCAAGAGTCGCAGAGCTAAAATGAGAATTCCTCTAGCTCCTAAGATCATATATTCTAACTATACTGCCAGGAAATAGAAAAACATCTGTGGGATCAGGGTCCCACTTAGCTCTCTGTGAGGAAGACTTGAGGCAGAACTCCTGAGCCCAATAAATTCTCACTCTGACTAGCTGAATGCAGTAGTACCCTGGACATCCAGGAACTAATGAGTTCCAAGTACTTGTCTAATAATCATGGAAAAGTCTGGATATTTTTCATCCCCCAGTGCACAGTGACCTTGTAAGGCATGGTAGGACCCTAAGGAAGAAGATGATCAGTGATGTTATGATACGGCTCTGCCCACACATATACATGAATTCCACTTCTGTCCAGGTGTTTCATGACCTTCCTTAGGTCTGGGGATTCGGTTACTGGCAATGATCTTTTCAGTGGCTCATGTCAAGCTGTAGCTCATCAGATTGCTGGAGATTTTTTCTTTCTTCAGTCATACAAGTCAAGAAGAACTTCAGTGTGCTGCTAATCAAAGATCAGCACACTGTAGCCACTAATCAAAGATCTCTGCAGATCTTGATAACGGTGATAACCACTAACCTTGCTCTCTCTAGCTGGTAAGTGCCATGAACAAGTTTTCTTATCTCTGACTCTTGTCATACTGATTCACTATCAGTAAATGTTGACTTATCTGACTATTATCTTCTACCCATACAGAATAGGGAAGGGGCTTCTGTTAGCTACTTTTCTAGAGTCAATGATTTGCAAGAGAGCAGATTGAATACAAGACATTTACAAGTTACAACATTCACACACACAAGCCAAATGCAGGAAGAGGGCAGAACACCTATCTATGCACTGGAGACCCAAAAGATCCAATCAAGGGCTGGGAGCCCACAGCTATGTCTCGTGTACATCTGGTGTACATCTGTGTCTGCACTAAAAGGCTGAAGAGTGTATACTGGAGCCAGGATACAATGCTTACAGCGGAGATGAAGATCAGAGCTTCCCAAAGCAAACAGCAGCCATTCTTGACAACAGCAAGACCCCGAGCTCCCCCTGCAACAAGCACAGCAGAGTCCCCTTCAGGAGAACCAGCCGCAGCAGAGCTCCTCCTGAGAAAGAGCCGGCTGCTCTCTTCTGCTCCTGTTCTCCCTCAGGTTGTGTCAGCGGTAATCTTTAGGTGGATCTTCTATGCCCAGAACCACAATAACTCAGTTCAGCTGGGCGTTCCTGCTCAAATTGACCACTCAGTCCACCACAGGACAACAGTTTACATTAAATAAAGAAAACTTGTATCTAAACTTCATTTAATATGGGGAAAAATATAAAATAATATCCTAGTTTCTGTCATTCAACCAAAGAGAGGTCTTCTCATCTGCTACACATGGCTCTCTGACTCCAAAATCTCCAGTAAACATACCTGTACCAAAGCAGCCAGCATACCTAAAGTTAGGATTTCCCTTGGACTGAGTGCTCACACAAGTAGTTGTACACACATTTTTCAGTCTTGCCAACATAAACTGACAAAATCCTACAGTTCTTTTGGTATCGAAGTCTTCTCCTGGGTTGTCCCTTGAGACAGGATATATTGTAAACTTTTGGGTTATTTGGAAATAAAAAAGAACAGAAGTGGAAAACAAAGAAAAGTAGCTTACCTTGCCTCATGTGCTTGACTTAGGTGAAGAAATGGTAGCTATCATTAAGCAACATATGATTAGCAATAGCATGCAAGAAAGAACGGGCCATTTGGTTAATGAGGAAGCAGATAGGTGAGATTTCCTTTCCACGTCTTAGCGTCTCAATCTTTTCCAATTTGTAAAATATCTTTCATGTGTTAACACTATGCATTCTGTACAGTACACCTTAGTAAACCACCTTCTGTTTGAACTAGTCAAAGCACAGACATTAAAATGTCCTGGGTTAATGCTCATTCACTGAGCAAAGACATCTGGAAGGAGTCTTTTTCTCTTAAATTGCTCAGAGCTCTCTGACCATTCTTGCATTTCTTGTTCTTTCCACGCCTAGTTATTTTACAGAGATGGCCACTTGACCTCAAGAAGCCTTCACTGGGTGAATCATTCTAGGTAGGCACAAGCAATATAATTATTTTTTGTTTTGTAAATGCGCACCGCATTTTCTCTGACTGCTATCTGGATTTTTACCATATTTATTCCTAATTATGACAGATAAAGAATCCCTGCTGCACATGTGTATACATGTATATACACATACACATACACATACACACACACACGCGCATGCGCACACATGCTTCCCTACTTTCTGAAGATATTTCAGTTGCAGTTCTCTACTAGGACAATTTCTGGACCTTTACAGTTCTTAGATGAATAGAAGAGAAATCATCCCACATGAGAACAATTGGGAAGGATGGTGAATTCAAATCCGTGATATAAGAACACTTGAAGAAACTGGTGGAAGATTCGAGTGTGTTTCAGAGGGATTGTCAAATATAACTAACAGAAACCAACTCTGGGAAACTCAAGAGTGGTTGGATTAGAAAAATAGTATGTAGCTCATAGGGTTAATAACTAAGCTAGAAAACCAAGCTCATAAACTAAGGGAAACTAGGTATGTTTCCCCATACCCGGTCTCGTTAGTCTAACTAGCCCATGTCTTGTTATGGGCACCAACATTTCCATCGTTGGACCCTGGTGCCCCCCCAACATTCCAGAATACTCCAGAATATTCATTCTAAACTATTCTTGCTTCTTTGCCTCACTCACTCACTCATAATAAAAATTCTGGGGTGGTAGATGGTATAAGGCCTAGTTTGGGTGTCCAAGGAAACAACATAGCCACACCAGCTTGTATTATAGAACAAGGGTGCTACTTTCTATGAGAAACATTGGAAAGGAGTTCAGAGAAGTCACCCTATTCACAACAAAAAAATGCTTCCTGCGTGAAGAATTCCTTTATTCGCTGTATTATAGAAAATAATTTGTGTAACTTATCCCTTAAACTCTGAAATAAGTCATGACAAAAGCCACCTGGCTGCAGAGCATTTTACCCATAATTTAGTGCCATATTATGGTTTGTTATCTAAAATGTCTCCCAGAAGCCTTATGTGTTCAGAGGTGGAGCTTCTACAGGGTGATTGGACTGTGGAACTACAATCTGCACCAGTGAATTAATCCATTGATGAGTCTTTTGCTAAACATGCTGTTAGGAGGTGGACCTTGGTTAGAAGAGGTGGGTCACTTCGGGTGTGACCTGGAACAGTGTCTTTTTGTCTCTGGCTCCTTTCTCTTCTTTCTGATCACCTTGATCAGCTTTCCTCCACCAAACCATTCTGCCATGTCATTACTGAACTGAACCCTGTTAAACTGAGACAAAATAAACCTCTCCTTCTTTAAATCGTAGGTGTCAAATATTTTGTCCCAGAGATGGTAAAGCAACTAATGTATAACATGGTTGTGTTTGGTGTACACAAAGATGAGTAAAACACAGCCATTGCCCTCAAAGACTGGATGGCCAATATTCCTATGATTACATTTATCCTTGTACTCTAATATCAAGCAGAATGCTTGGCACAGAATGGGCTCTCAGAGAAGCTTCTTAAGAGAGTAGTTTCCAAATGCAAATCCTTATTAAGAGGTTAATTTAAAATACTGTTGTGGTTGTTTGGTAGCTCGCCTGATTTAGTGACTGCATTGTTAAGATTCTTCTAAAGAAATCAAACCCACAATTAAACAACTGAACTGGTCATTAACACTGATCCATGCATAGGGAAATAGAGCCAGTAAATCTATGGATTATAAGCGATTGGAGAAGCAAAGTACAGATATCAATGTCTTCCTTGAAAGCAACTATTTTGAATGTAACAATGAGTCAAAAATTGCAAAACTTAGTTTGTGGTTCCCTCAAAAGTACAATAAAAACTGTTTTTAAAATTTCTAAGCATTGTTAATGGGAACCCCAGAAGGAATATAGAAAACTTTTATAATCAAAATTGAGCTACACCATCTAATTTTACGAGCATAAGGAATAACCGCTAAAGGCAAGTCCTTCTACCATTTGTCAGAAACGTGTTGAGATTTGGAACCATCAAAAACTAAACCATCCAATTCAGCCAATCCTTGAGATGAAAATTATAAATATTCTGGTAATCATAAGAATTCCTTTAAAAGTGAGCATATGTTTACACAAGATATCATTATGGTCGTGTTTTCTTAACCAAAGATTCCCAACCCAGGCACTTGAATAAGGAGGCAAGGCTAGAATTAGGCAGGAAGTGACCATTTCAGAACCTCTGGATAAGTGTGGGACACAGGAGTGTTTTCTTAAGGCTTTCTTTTGCTACTGCTTTTTAAACTTCATTTTTTTCTAACTGGTCCAGAAGGAAAATTATAAGGTGGAATGAAAAAGAGATGAAAACTCCCAGCAAAATGATGACATGTCAGTCCTTTTTACAGATGTTTGGAAGACTCTTTACAATGGCCCCTGTTGATTTTTAAGCATCCGAAATGTGCAAATCATTGCATTATTTTTCATCATGCCAGAAAGTGTTTGCATTTTTATTTTTGTGGGGCAGGAACAGACAAATTCCTAGAAGAGAAGCCGGCACTTCGTGGTCTCTCAGAAGCTAATGCAGACGAGGACCCAGAAGGTGACTACTAAGTATATTGTGTTGACATTTATGAATAACGTTTTGGCATCCACCATCCCACCACTATCCTATAAGGTAGGTAATTAAGATTCCAACTTGACAATTACAAGAATTTAGTGATTTCCCAAATGTCACTTCTACATCCCAAGATTTGATTCCGAAATGAATATCCCAAATTGATTGGCCAATGTGATCATCTTGGCAGGTTTCACCCTCACCCTTTACTAGCCTTCTCTGATGCTATGGTCACAATGGTTAAGCTTTCCCTGACAAAAGACCACCATTCTTTGGTGGTAAAAAAAAAAAATAGCTACAGCTTCCACAGAAACTCCAATCTGAGAGTCCCTTGAGTGTGGTTAGGAACTATGAGTTGCCTCTAATCCATAGAATATGGCAAAGGGAATGGGATGCCATTCCTCTGATATGTCGCTTTCCGTTGCCAGATTTGAAGCTGTAAGGTTCCTAGAGAGAAGGGCACCTTTCCATAGGTCACCACTAGGGCAAGCCAGGGCCTTCAGCCAAGAGTCGTTGAGAGGCCAGGACCCTAAACTCTTGAAGGCCATGAAGAAACAAATGCCGTCAACTAGCTCAACGCTCTTGGAAGAGTATTCCTCTCCAGTCCAGCCTCCCAGTGAGGATGCAGCCTGCCACACACCTTGATTGCAGCCTTTGAGACCCTGAACAGGGAACCTTACTCAGCCACGCCTGAACTTCTGACCTGCAGAAATTATATTATAATAAATGTATATTGTTTTAAGTCACTATGTTAAAATAGCAAATATAAGCAGAGCTGAACTTGAATCCCGGTTATTCTCTCACAAACCATTGTTCAGTTGCATGAGGAAGAGCCAAGCTATGTACGCAGCTGATCCAGTGTGACCCACCTGAGGAAGGGCTCAGCCACTTCAGGGAGATGACTGTCTCTTCACCGAGGTGGCCCTGCTCATCGGCCACCCCTTACTCAGCATGAGAAACTTACACCGAACAAAATCAGATGTACCTGTCCCCCCACTCTACCCAGAGATAGGCTGGCATCACAGAAAGAGATGTAGAAATCTAAATTCTACTTCTTACTGGCTTATTCTGGGTTAGTCAGACAACTCCATCACTTCTCTCAGCCTCTCTTTTTCTCATCTTTAAAACAAAGGACATTAAACAAACCTCACAGAAAAATAGAGGGATTTAGAATTTAAATCTGTACCTGATACATATTACTAATAAATGGAAGCTGTGGCTACTATATCATCAGTAATATTTCCCCATTTTATAAATGCAAAACCAAAATGACTTGTCCAAGACCATACAGATATGAGTCTGTAAAGCTGACAGAAGAACCCACATCCTCTGATTCCAATTCCAGAGCCTTTCCTACTACATTCCCCTAATTCTTCAAAAATGTTCAAAATGCAATTTAGTTTCATTTATGTTAATTCAAAAAGTAAATATATTCCATTCAGCTCTTTGAGGAAAAGGATTGCTGTGTAATGAAACAAAATATTTGAGCTGCCTCAAATCCTTTGTGGAAGAGGTCAGGATATAAATTTATTTCCAAAGAAGATGGGAATCCTTCTTTGAAATAATTGCACTTAAAATAACTACCACAATTAAGCAGCTCCTTAGCATCAAGTTTCTGGAATTTGGCAGAGACAATTGAGTTTCCCTTGAATTTTTCCATCCTAGATACAAAACAGAATTTAATGAATCATTTTGACCAAGTCCCTCCCCCAGCTCTGGGGAAGGCTGCTACCACAGACAAATACTATATCTAGAATAGAGTATTAAGGCTTTATCCACAGATCAGCAAGGGACCACCAATTCTCATGGACTCATACAGTCAACACATTCTAATTTAGCAACTGCAAAAGAAGTCTACTGATCTGAAATTAACACAACCACAGATGTATTCCCCAAAATGGAAATTGTCTACCAAATTCAGTACCACACTCATCCCTTTTTTTCCCAACCTGTCCAGCACACAAAAGCAGGTGAGAGGTTCTGATATCTCTTGTGTTACCTTAGGAAGTCAAGCAAAGGATTAGACAGGAATTTGGACTAGAATTCTTTTCAGGACCTACACTGCCATGGGAGCCCATGATTCGAGTGTGTGTTTTGCCATTCCAAGATTTAAACCACAACTCTGTGGAGGAAATGGGATTGACTAGAAAATGTATAAATTGTATTCAAGTGCTGGTACTTTGAATGACACAGCTAGGGAAGTTTGCTAAAGCTACTTTTAACTACAGGGACACAAACCTTCTATTCACCAACTTTGCAAGGAATGGCAAGGAGACAGAGCCACCAAACCAGAGAGAAATAAAGGTGATGTTCAAGGCAGGCAAAAAGTATTTTCAAGGTTTAAAGTAATCTAGAAATGGGAAACTCAGCATCAAATTCTAAATGCTGGCTAAAACAGCAACAAATAGTAGATTTTTTAGATTCAAAAATTACCAATTACCAATTACCAATAAACTGCACTATTCCCGGTAGAGAAATAGTAAGGCAAACTATCAGATCTCCTGCAAAAGCTTACATAGAAGTGGAGATGGAGGAAAAGAAAAGGAAGAAAGATACAAAACAATTATGCCACATCTGTTTCTTACACAGCAGCGGGGGGCACTTTTCCCTAAATCAGTTGAACAGTCAGTGATGTGAAAGATGAGGGCTCGTTAGGCAGCCTGCAGACAGCACCTGAAACAGTTTGTCAGACAGTCATGCCTCTGACAAATCAGCGAGGAACCAGGAGGTGATGCTTCATTTATGGGGTGGGAGAGGCAAAAACAAAGACGGGGTAACCGGGCTTTCCACAGGCTCATTATGCTCCGTTCTGCCAAAAGTGACAAACAGAATGGCAGAGTAGAAAACACAAAAATTAAAGTAGCAACAAAGAAGGAAAGGACAAATACTTTTTGTATGCCTACTTGATGCCCGGGACTATACAGCTCCTCTTTTTCCTTCCTGGCAATCCAGTAAGTTGTTGTTCCTTCCACTTTTAGAGATAATAAAACTCAGAAATGAGAATTTGCTCAAAGTCATACTGCACTTACTTCAGAAATAGTTATGTTCAGCTCCGGATCCAAACATCTTGAACACAGCAAGGTTGTCTTCTACAAGGTACAAAATATTAAGGCTAATACCCACCAATGGAAGAGTTCGAAGAGTAAAGAAAATTGTGGACCTAAGAATAAAGAGTTTCTGCGTCTCACATGTCAAGAAGCTTGGAGAGAATGAAAGAGGAGGAAAAGTAGGCCTTTGCGGGTAGCATATTTGTGAGCCTTCCTTTCTCTATAGTAGGGGTTGTGCTGAGGCACTGCTCCAGACATTCTTGGGTGGCTCCTCCAAATGTATGCTGAGCACCCTTCCTTCCAAGAAAATCTCATGTGTTCTCAAGCTAGGTACCCAGACCCTCAGACTATGTGAAACGTCTGCTAGAGGGAGTTAGGACTCTCCCTCATTAGAAAACCCTGACAGTAAGTAACAAGATAACTCCCAGCACCCTGTTGGCCTTATAATTCTGCATCCAACCATGAAAAGACTCAAGCATGAAAAGCATGAGACACACTTTTCAGGAGAGACACAGGGATGCTGAAAAGACGGAAACATGCCAAACTAAACCAAAGAAATCACCAAAGAAAGGAACTGAAGTAACTTCATAATTGCAGACATATCATTTGAACCTGTATATCTCCATTTCCAGTATCACTAGATTTGACAATCATCATATTTATACATAAGCTCATCTTAACAAAATGCGAGCTTTCAAGGAATCTGTAGTGGCAAGTATTTCAAGGCTAAAGAGAGAGTAGATCATAATGAGGTGGCCCCATTTACAGGTTAGAATATGGAGCATGCTGGAGTGTTGCATCAATAACTAATCTGGCGAAGACGGACAGAAGTTACCACAGCATCTTCGTATTCGGATCCTACCTAAACTCCCATCATACTTCACTTCAGGCTCCACCTTTGTAACCCTCCCCCAATAACCTGTCCTGCCCAGATGAGGGCTCCAAGAAGGCCACCTGCCTGGACTCTGATCAGAAGGACAATTCAGCAAGGTCAGCTATAAGGTCTAGACACAGAGACTGTTTCTCCAGACATTTAAGTCTTAGACCACCTGAGTGGTGACTTCAGCTTATTTAACTGCTCTGCTCCTCAGAAGCTGCATCTATGAAATGAGGATGTGCGCATTTGGGTGATGAATGGATAAAGAAATATTTTTTTATATACAATGGAGTATTACTCTGCCATAAAGAACTATAAGCTTGAGATATTTCGAGGTAAATGGATGCATCTTGAGACCATACTCTTAAATGAAATAAATTGGACACACATGTTTAAATACCCCATTGTTTTTCTGGTGTGAGAAAGTGAAAGTGTAAATAAAGACTAAAATGTATTAGATTGGGAAAGGGAAGAAACTGTTCAAATGGGAAGAGAAACAAGGGAGGGGGAAGGGAACAGAGGGACGGGAGAAATAAGGAATAGAAGGAAAAATGGAAAGAAAGCTTTTGTAAATAAGGAGGGAGGAGGGGGGTGGAGGGGAGGAGAATGGGAAAAAAAAGAAGCAGCAAGATACATCATGTACAGGTTCAAATCCCCTATGATGAATGTTATCACTATGTACACCTAAAATGTACTATGAGAAAAAACAAAAATTAAAATGAAATAAAACGAATATGTGTTCCTATGAGGATTAGATTACTTAATGTATGCTAAATGTTTAAAACAGTTTTCAGTCCTTTATAAAGAATGACGTAGATGCTTTTCATCATCATCCTCATCATCAGTTGTCATGAGCTACTTGGGGGGCTTCGGACTTGGTTTCCCTCCTAAGCCCAGCTCCTTCCCAAAATCTCAGCCCATCTTACTAGGTCCTAGACATGAAGGGGTACAACAAATTCTTTTTATTCTCCGCCCTGGATGGAGTTATGTCATGAACCACAATGCGCTCTGGTATCAAACATTATGCTTGATTGAACTTGCTCAGCTCTCAGGTGTCTAGTTTTGGCTCGTGCGGCTAAAACAAACCCATTGAGATCTTGCATCAAGAAACAAGCAGAGGGCTGGGGATTTAGCTCAGTGGTTAGAGTGCTTGTCTAGCAAGCAAAAGGCCCTGAGTGCAATCCCCAGCACCAAAAAAAAAAAAGAAACAACCAGAGGCCTACATGTGAGGGTAATAGGTCCCAGGTACTGATCAAGCTGAGAAGAGTATTTTTTCAAGATATATATATATATAGCTATATAGATATATTCCTCAGAGAAAGAGTCTGGGTCACATCAATGAGAATAATCCAGAGAAACAGTGTCAGGTCCCCGTTACACAGTTAAACTGAAGCAAGCAACAAGCTAATCACTAAGGAGTCATAATCCAAAAATACTGAGCATGGGCTAGAAGCAAGGAATAACAAGGCCTAGAGCAAGCAGATCGAAGACACACACACCACCTCTATGAGGACAGAGATGATGTTTCTTTTGTTTCCTTATCTGATCCCACACCAAGAAAGTCCTCCAATAGTCACTGAATGAATGAGTGAATGAATGAGCCATCAGGGTGTGCGCCCCTTGTTATGGTGCCAAGTGAACGGCACTGGAAGACTGGGAAGTGCACAGGCCACAAAGTGTAAAGGACTCGAAGAACTAGACACCAGTCCCCCAGGGCTCAAGTCTCTTATCCTCCCTCCTGGCACTGAGCTGCGGCCCTGACCGCTGGTCTCCATAGTGTGGTTTTCTTCCTGCTCCTTGAGGCCCTGCTGCCACCTTTCTCACCCTGCAGTGTGAGCTTCCATTTCTCTGACTCCCCGACTGAACGTGATGCAGTGTGTGATGCACAATAACAACTCAGGAATGATCCTGAGTGATCCTGCCCTGAGGATTTTCCCACAGAGGCAAGTGAACCTCGGAGAATAAGAAAATAATACAATTGGGTGGTTCAGGCCTTCTTTTTTTCTTGGAAAGCAGGAGACTAATTGCACCAAAAGCCACTAAGTTCAGAACTAATAGGGGCACCACTGTGACTTTATATGTCTAGACTAACCAGCAAGGCAAGAGGACTGAAAACTGAACTTCAAAAATAACAATAATAAAAATACAATGGCTGACATGAAGAGAGGGGCCAGGAGAATTAGTTGTAAGGGGTGGGGTCACATGACTGCTACAAAAGCCAACATGACCCTGGTGTGCAGTCATGAACCTGAACCTAGATCAAGGGAAAAGAGCCTTGTTCACCTCTGACCACACCCTCAGCACTGACCGCTCTCAGCTCTGGATTCCACAGTCCCAGAATGAAAAATCTGTGTGTGTTCAGTTGAGAGTGCTGATAAGGTGAGAAGACTCAAGCCCAGAGCAAAAAAGTGCATGTCAAAGAAACCGTTTAGCCCGGAGATAGCTTGTAAAGGCCTATGAGCTACTGTCAATATCAAAAAAAGAGCTATTGGACTAGAAACTGAGGATAAGGAGGCTGAGTTTCTTAATCAAAATCACAGTGACTTGATGGTAGACCTGGGAGCCAACTAAAGTCTATAACTCTAAATCCCAATTTAAGCATAAAATCATTGTGCTTAAATTGGCTAGGCCTTGATGTGTTGGAAAACCCCTCTGGGTCTCAAGTCTCCATCGCACAAGCTACATCGCTGCAGCCAGGAGTTCTTTGAAGGTCTCAGCATGCTGTAGACACCAAGTGGAGGAAAAGGTCTGAATGTCCTTAGCAAATGGATCCCAAACTTTCTCAGAGGAGGAGCGAGGACATCTACTCGCAGAGATAGTTCCTTTGTCCGTGCTAGCCTGAGTGCGCAATAATGGAGACTGCATCTCAGTCACTTTTATCAGAGTGGTTCAAGTTAATGGCTAGAATCCTGCATGCATTCAAAAAACTCACATGTGTACCTGCTCAAGCCAAGCCGCATGCCATGTACTGGATACATGGCGGTTAATGAAACAGCAGTCCCATGAAAAAGACATAAATAAATCATAAATTATACATTATCATAAATTGTGATCATTATAAATCTAGTTCCAGAATGTCTTCATTGTAAGAAAGTAACAGGTAAGTGGGGCCTATTAAATAATGCAAGCACTATTCTCTCTGGGAAAAGTTAGGTTAGATTGAGGTCTGTCCTACAGATGAGAAAACAGAGACCCAGAGAGGTCACACCCAGAGAGGGCCTAGCCAACCCTGTTGTGGTCCTTGCATCAGTCTGTCCTGCCCCCTCATACCAGCTGCCTCCTAGTGAGCAGAAGAAAAGAGAGAAGAGCACAACTCACTGCGGTGTCAGGTAAAAAGCAGTAAGAAGCACAGAGATGTGCAGACCAAACGCTGTTGGTATTTCAGGACGTGAACGAGCAGGGCCCATCTGCCTCTCCAGCTTCTACCCATCTGTCAGTGCCACTGCGTACCATGGGCACCCAGAGCAGTCTTTCAAATGCATTTTCTGAGCATTATGCTAAGTATCCAGTTTGAAAAGAAAACTGGCTACGAAAACCGAGTGGCAGATAATTCCCTAAGCTCTTCCCCCTAATTATGGTTCATGCAGACAGTCAGAGAAACAAAGACTTGGGCCCTCTGTTGATGCGCCCTGATGCCTCATCTGAAGTCTAGGTATTTATTTTAATTCAAAACTTAGCTCCTTTTAAAGGAAAATCTGAGTCCCTGAAGAGATTCTCCTGCTAAGATTTCAATCTCCATTTCCTCCAAAATAGATGTCAAAGGGGAAAACCCCAGGATCCTTGTGACAATCCACTTTGAGTTTCTAATTTTGACAAGGAAACCACAATCTGGTGGTCTAACCCCTGACGAAGAATGCAAGGAGGGATGAAAATCAAGTTGAGGAATCGATCAAATAAAAAAGGGGTCTGGGCAAAACAACAGTCACGGAACTAAAATCTCCTGAGGCTCTAAGCTAATAGTCGCAGCTGGTGAAGACCACCGAAGACAAGACAGTGAGAAAGGGCTTCTAGTGAGAGAAAGCAGAGTGGCTTCTCGGGACAAAGGAGCAGAAATTAGCATTCCAATGGACCAGCACAAAGGGACCCTGGCCAAGCCAGGGAAGCTGGCCCCTCTCCTCCCAGCCGCTTCTTAAATCAGGTCCATTTGTCAGTCTGTAGCCTCCCCACAAAATAGTTCGGTTTCCTACATGTTATCTTCCTGTGTGTTTTTTAATAGAAGTATGGAGTTTTTCTGCTTCATTTAGCTAAAAATAAATCGCTCCTCTGCTTGGTATTTGGGCAGAATATGGCCCTGACATCTGAACACACACTTGTTGTCAGAACTTTGCTGTCTCCCTCTCCCTTTCTTTTAATAAAAGTTTGGATTCCACTGAGTGTTCTTCCACTCTTAAGCTCCAAACATTTCAAACAGCACAAAAGATATGACAAGATGAAAGGAAGTGTCCACAAATAGACAGCTAGACAACTAGTTAGCAGCTTTCTGCTTCTCTTCAGGTTTTTTTTTCTTTTCCTGCAGGAGGGGAAAAGTTTATTTTTCATTCTTGAAGGAAACTGACTGTAGTTCTCTCTCTCTCTCAATCTCTCTCTCTCTCTCTCTCAATATCTCTCTCTCTCACTGTCTATCTCCCCTCTCTCTCAATCTCTCTCTCTCACTCCCTTTCTCTCCCTCTCTCTCTCCTTCCCTTTCCATTTTCCAAGCCTATTTGGTGTTGGAAGGGGAAAAAGCACTTACCATGCCATGTGTAGCCCTGACCTTTAGAACTCATTGTCCTTCTGGGTGAACGTGTGGAGAGCCACGGTTTAAGTGGAATTGCTCATTCTCCATCTTTTATAGTCCAGTGTTTGCAATTTAATGAGGTTTTGGTGTTCTGTCAAGTAAGGGCATTTTCTTTAACAAAAAGAACCTGAAACAAGGATTTGATTAAAAAAAAAAGAAGAAGAAGAACGCCCATGCTTTGGGAAGCTGGTTTAAATCTATTTCAGATCGGAATCAACTGAGGTTTGATTTGAAGTTATTCCTCCTGTCCCCTGATAGGTCTCTCGAGGGCATTATTTTTTAATTCTGGATTTTCATTGCAGCTGTGTTACAAGTGCTCCCTCTCCTTCTTCTCTCCTTACTGCCTAGCAGTCTTTAAACTCACAAGATGAAGGTCTGTTTAGTTTTGCGGGCACAGCTGGGAACACCCCTCCTTCCCGTCCTCCACAGTGCTAATCTAGGTTCCCTCCTGGAGCTCAAGTTCATCTCTCTGTTGGGGAAGACACAGCAAGAGCCTCTCTGGGTGAACTCACTAGGGCTGGAAATACTGTGTGCACTTCTGCTTGTCCCCAACTCTGAGATACCACATCACTACTCCTTCTTGCCCACTGAACACCACCACTGAGCCCTGGATATACCTAGCCAAATGGGAGCCCTCCCCACCCTGGCAACCTGTTTCTTCCCCAGGGCATAGCCCACGTAGAATTTTCCTCACTTAAACATCACCACATTCGCTCCATCTCTACTGATTTCAATTTTCTCTTCTAACTGCCTGACAAATGTATCCCTTAAATTTATGCATCCCTATTCCCAGCTCTCAAGAGGCTCAGATCTAGGCCTTCTTCATCTCCTCACTGACACTGTAGCCTCATATATATCCCGTGCACTGCAGTAAGAAGGGTTTTTAAAATTTCGATTATCATCTTCATTACCACCCCCAGGGGCCTACCCCTCACCCATCCCCAGGCTCAGCATGAAGTCCAGACCTACCCCAGGTTCTAGGGCTCCTCGGGATCTGACGTCTGTCCGTTCACCGTGGTTCTTCTCCCTTCACTCACCCCTAAACTCAAGACCAGTCACATCAACCTTCTCAATCTTGGGCTTCCGCGATTTTCTTCAAGATGATCTTTCTGGTGAGATGTCCTTCCCCTGCTCGGGCCTGATCAACATCTCGGTTCATACCATGAAAGCATTCTCTGACCCTGGTTCTGATTAATGGTCCCACCTCTGTCTTCCCACAACATCACAAAGTCACCTCTGTCACTGTTTGCAGCTGCCAACTACATAACAGCAGTGAGCCTCTTTCCTTCGTTCATTCCCCACAGCCTGATCCAGGACCAGCCATCAGTAAAGAGTTGATAGGTGAATCCACCAATTAATTCAATATTTACCCAAGAAAAGTTCAGCGATTTGACCAATCCTGTAAGCCATGGTAGAAAAGGAGGCCAAGAAATCTTCATAAAGAGTGACTGAGGGTGGGTCATCTGTCTAAAACTTAGTGTGATAGGATGGAGGCCGATGTGTTGGGTGGGATTCTCACCTAGGTGGGCATCTCCTAGGCAGAGACTCCTCAGAGACAGAGACTCTTGGGCCCTCTCATATCAGGAGAAGCAGCCTGGGGTAGCACCGTGAGACTTGGACTGCAGCCCAAAGGCCTGGATCCTCTGATATTTAATCATTTTGCAACACTGTGGAAGTCAAACAACCTCTCTGAGTTTTTATCTGCTGCACAAGAAAACACTAGCCAGCCTGCCAGTTTCACAGGCGGGGTATGAGGGCAACATCCCGTGTAAGAGCACTTTGCAAGCTAGATGATGTCAGCTATCATCCTTATTTTAATTTTTCAGGTCAACTTAATAAGGATACTTCAATTTTTTAAAAAGCCTACTTCCTAGAGATATCATTTTCTTAAAATCCAAACATATTTACAAGCAAGTAAGACAGAACATACACACGCATGGCATAACACAACATTTTGAAGTAGTAATCAGTGAGTTTACTTTATATCTACTCTCGGGGAATTTCTTCACCATCCACCCAAATACATTCCCCTTTTGCCCAGACACTAAATGTGAGTCACCTCCTCCTGGGATGTAAAGGGGGCCTGACAACTAAGAGGACGTGTCATTGAAGATTAAGTTCAAAAGCCATCAGTTGAGGTGTGAAACAGAAAGGCCGAGAATAGACTTGTGCCTGCCAATAGACAAAAGACTCCATGGACTGAAGGAAAGGAAGAGGAAGGGTCACACAGACAGATGCAGGGTGAAATGGCCCAGCGCCTAACACCCATCACCACTGCCGGCCTGAGAACTGGATGGAAGCCTGGTTTCCTCCGTGCTGTCCACTGATGGCTGCCAGTCAATGGCAACCAGCACACAGCCCGTGAGGTGCCTGGGCAAGATGGTCACCACCTCTCTGCCTTAACGGTTTGTCTAGCCCCTTATCCAGTCCACTCCATGTCAAGAATACCTCCTTCAGTGGTCCTACACACACACACACACACACACACACACACACATACACACACACACCAATGAGTAGAAAACAGGGCCTTAAAGACACTAGGATCAGGAGGTTATCCCCATGTTTGTCTAAGATGAGACTAGATGGAATCAGCACATGATCTCCCACCAAGCTGGCATCAAGACACACACTCACATGCACATGCACGTGCACACACACACACAAATACAGCCCTATCTCATTCCTTTACCTAAGTGTAAAGTATATCTCAGACTTCATGTCAGAAACTGGACTGCTAAGTTAAGAACAAAGCTTTAAAGAAAACAATATTTGGCCTCTAAAGAGACACAATAGAATGTTTATTTAGAGGCCAAATCACAATAGATCTGACACAGAACAATATCAGGGACTTACCTGAAGTTCTTATTGTAATAAACTCTCTGAGTGCACCATCATATTTATCAGATATGCTTAGTACATTTCACTGAATTCTGAGGAGCACCAGTGGAGATGGCCGCTTGTGGGTACAGAACGGGCAAACACTAGCACTTGCTGAGTTGGTGGGACAGGAGTGCAGGATGGTCTTACACGAAAAGTGTCAATGCATTCGTGATCCCACATGACGGATCTGCTTTTAATTCCTACTCTGATTTTCCTGGCAAGGGGCAAGCAGGATTCAACTCCCAATCCACCCCCAACATACACAAACACATAATCATACACACACGAGTGCACACGCACATGCACACATCTCCGTGGTGAAAAAGGAACATGATGGCAATGATGGTGACTGGGCAAACCTAGAGCATGAAGATGAGGAAAAGGATGAGGGAGCAGAAGCCTGCAAATGAATGAGCAGCCATATTCCTAAGGGAATTGGGGAAATGAAGCAGTCTCATGCCTGTGCATGAGGGAGAGTACGAACATCCCTCCTGCCCGTGTTCACCTTTCGACCATTAACTTCTAAGCACCCATGATGCTCCAGGTATGCTGCCATGCGGACAGAAGTCAACAGGGAGACAGAACCACAGGCTGCATGGCAGTTACTATGGACTAAGGGACAAATATAATGCAGTGGCATAAGTGCTGTGAAGGAGAAAGAAAAGATCCCTGCGGTATTGCTTGTATTTTAAATTGACAATAATTCTCTCTCTCTCTTTTTTTCTCTCACTCTTTCTCTCTCTATATATATATATATTTTAATAGGGTACAGTGTGGTGCTCCTATACATTAAAGGATGAAGAAGGCAAACTGGGCAGATGTAACAGGATTCTCATACCAGAAGCCCAAGAGAAAAAGCAAACCAAGATACATTTTGTCTTACAGAGTTCCGTAAGTTTGTTGTGGTCATCACCATTTTTTAATTACTGATCAATAAAGAATGTTTTCACATTAAAATTCGGACTTCTGATTTACCTTCAAATTCCTTCATGGTAACAATTGATGGGGTTGAGAAGTGATTGCCTCTTTAAACAGGGACAGACTTGCCCAAGTCTATCACTCCTTCTTGTGCCCTGCTATGGTGTGAATGCATCCCCCCAAAATTTGTATGTTGAAATGCCATCCCTAGTGTGATAACAATTAGAGGCAGAGCTTTTAGCAGGTGACTAAATTGTGAGGGTGGAGTCCTAATGAATGAGTTATTGCCCTCGTAAAAGAAGCCCTGTGAGGACACAGTGCCTGTCCTTTCTGCCATGTGAAGACACAGAGAGAAGACCCCATGAGGAAGAACAATCCCTCACCAGACACCAAATTAGCTGGCAACTTGACCTCAGACATCCTAGCTTCCAGACTGGTGGTCAATAAATTTTGATGGTTTATAAATTGCCTGGTCCAAGGTGTTCTGTTATAGCAGCCAGAATGAAGTGAGACACACCACCAGCAGCGAGGCTGAGTCTAGTTGCCTTTTATGACCAAGCTCCTGCTTTTTTTTGCCAATAACATAGTTCAAGGAAAAGCAAAATGCTTTTTTACATCTAAGCTGCATCCAAAAGTGGAAAAAGCAGGGTAGAGCAAGAAAGCCATGCTTTACCCTGCTCTTTGGGTCAGCGTGGCTGGCCCTGTTCCAAACTTTCACAACAGGAGAAATCACATCTATTTACTTCTATGGATTCGCCACTAGGTATAGTTTTGGGCACTTGGTAGAGAAGGAAATGCTTGGGGGGTGAATTTTTCAAAAGTGTCCAATGGCTAAAATGTGAGAAGAGTACACCAATTCCAAGAATTGCTGTGGGACGAGTGGTTAGGATGAATGTAAAGTGATTAGAATCCTGACAGGCGGTAAAGAGGAGGGCAAAGTTCAAATCAAGAAGGTCTGGACAGATTTTTTAGAATGAGGCTTGCCTAAGGGCACAGGAATTTTATGAAAGGTGTAAGCAAGGGTATTAACTAGCTAAGTGCTCTCTTGGCAAGAGAAATGAGTAAGAACTGGATTGGAGGAAAACATACTGGAGGATAAGAAGCATCTCGACAGTGCCAGATCCACCAGTGAGAGCCTGAATGGACAGTGGTGGTGGAATGGCAAATAAAGAGGTTTTAGGTGACAGAATCACCAAGATAGGGTAACGATTTCAGAGAGAGGAGGGAGTAGGCCAGACTTAGATCCAGGCACAGAAACATTCAGTACTGAAATGAACAGAGCTTCAGAGAACCCAGTGACGCAACATGAGGTCGCCTTCCCTAGTCACCTTCCTGTTTTTTTTTTAACTTACAGTCTCTTCTCCTTCTAGAGGCTGAGGTACTGTTTCCACTAGAGTTTGGCACATAAAATACAGGATGCCCAGTTCACCTGAATTTCAGATCAACCACAATTATTTTTAATTTAAGTATGTGCTATAAAACATTTAAGCACCCTTTATCCCTATTTGCCAAGGTGGCAACCCTGGTTCCAGCTCCAACACTTCTTCCACAGCTCTCCACAGCTCTTCCTCCACAGCCCTGACATTCACCACGTCTTCCAGGAGAGAGGGATTTAACCTCTTAACCCCTAGCAGGAAGGGAGCAGGATCTTACTACACAGTAGGGAGCCACCATGTTCTAGAGCAACCTTTCACTGCCGAATGGATGGAGTCATTTTCCTGCAGTACTCCTGTAGCAAAACAAGTTTTGGTGTAAAGAAACTAGAACCATATTCCTCTTGAGTCAGTGGTCCCAATCCCACACACAAAAGGGGAGAGAAGAGAACAGAGAGAGCAACTGAAAACAGAAGGGGAGGGAGAGACAGATCAAAGAAAACCACATGGATTAAGGGTCTGGCCAGAGACTCCATGGTCCTCGTGGAGCCTCAACATGCCCACACACACAGGTAATGTAATTACCAATAATATTCTATTCCTTAATCGTCATACATTTCCGTATTTTTGAAAGTGAGTAGGTGCTGCTTTTATTTTTTAAAACAGCAAATGTTATTTTACAAAGGAAAACAAGGAAGCCTATTCAAAAATTTTGCTACCAAGATTTGAAGATTTATCCTTGAACCAATGATAGCAGGTAGCGCCCTTTGCATTTATAGAACAGATGCATTTGTAGTAAAATTGGTGGAGGAGACTACACTGTATGGCGATTCTGTGTGAGTGGTAATAAACCTGAAGCGCTTGCATTCAGGAGCAGCACTTACCAAGGAAGAAGCTACTCAAACTAAAATGTCTAAAGCCGCAGCAGAAGCCGCTCAACATGCCACCTCTCATTAGTAGCACCTTCACAATCAGATGCCACCTCGCACACAAAATGTCGACCCAGAAAAGGAAAAGATAAAATGATATGTTTTCTTTGTTATAATGCCAATTTGCTTTTTTCCCCCCTTACACACGAATTCCAGTGGGTATAAACTATTCTCTCTAGGGAGGAGGGGGAAGAGGTAATCATGACAAATTATCCTTTTTCCAAGTTATCATCATCTTGCTCTGTCTCTGTCAAATTGTCCCTAAAA
Organism: Hystrix cristata; assembly: GCA_004026905.1. Classification (NCBI taxonomy): domain Eukaryota; kingdom Metazoa; phylum Chordata; class Mammalia; order Rodentia; family Hystricidae; genus Hystrix; species Hystrix cristata. The sequence goes on along the minus strand of PVJO010007817.1, from coordinate 9,544 downwards.
CACAGCAGTCTGCAAGCCCTGCTCAGCCTCCCCCTTCAAGTGCTATTTATACCTTTTGGATCAAACCAGCACTTTTGCATATCTCAGCCATCTTGGGGGCTGCCGTGATGAACTGCACCACTTTCTGCCATTCCCACCGTGGTCACGTCCCTGAATGTTTCTAAGGACAATGTGTTCCTCAATCACTTCAGTCTAAATCTGTCAATAATTATGATAGAAGGGGACAGTCTAAATTCCACCTTCTAAATGAAGCAAGCGTTCATTTTTCAAACCTACATGTTGCTTCCAAATTATCCGTAAGCAGCAACACAACCTTGATTTGCAACTTCGCAAAGAAGTGGATGTGATCATCGTCTTCTTTTTATTTTTATTTTTATTTTTTTGTCTCTAATTCCTCTGAGGGAAACAAATCACAATTTCCTATAAGAAGAAATTGTGCTTTTTTTTTTCTTTCTTCTTAAGCAATTTTCTTTCATAGCTGTTTGCTAGGTCTTGGCTTCATTCACTGAAATAGATGCTCTTGGAAAAACAAACCATCAATATCTAAGGTGGAAGAGAGAGTAAAAGAAGGAAGAAGAAGAGAAAGCAGAGCTTTGCAAAGAAGAATTGAAAGTGTGAAGGTAAAGAGATGCTTTGTCTCAGAACAATCAGCTTAGCAGGAAATTACTGCCTTTTCTTCCCAACTATTTTTCTGGATGTAAAACACAGTAGAGGACCTGCGGAATCTTTAAGTTTCCCCATGATGATTTACAAGCCTCCCTTAGCACAGTCTCATTTCTCCCACTGTGTTTTCTCCCTTTCTCTTTAGCTAGTATCCTAGGAATTTATACCTAAACTATTAAAAATGACTAGATGTGGTTATATGAAAAACAAATGATAGGTGATACAAGATCAGGAGCTTCGAAAACAAAAATGAATAGGCAAGGAGCAGAAAGAGAGGAAAATTTTTTTCAAACTCTAAGGCCACTTCTTCCAACCCACCAAGAATCTGCACATTTGGGAAATTAAGGAAACTTAGGGTATTCACTGGAAACTTGCCGGATTTTAGAAAATAAAATTTTAGGCTGTGTTTCATTCATCTTCTCACTTGGATTTAGGAAAATGTACAGGAAGAAGCTTCTCACTGGCCAGCACTTCCCTCGACTCTCTGATAAGGACTGCAGTGAGCCGCCAGTTTGCGCCTCCATGACCTCAGAGGAAAATTTTGCTTTCCTACTTAATTCCTACCCAGTGCAGGAGAGTAGAAAGAGTACAGGCTGTGGAACTGGAGGCTTTGCATAAAGTATTGCCCATCTATGACTATGGATTATGTCTCCTTCTCCTCACCTGAAAATCAGATTAAAAATCTATGCACTTTAGCCATTCATTAGTTGTTGGGCATTTAGGCTGCTTCCAAGACTTAGCTATTACAAATTGTGCTGCTATAAACATGGTTGTGCATACATCTCTGTGGTATGATGATTTTAATTCTTCTGGGAAGATCCCCAGTAGGGGAATAGCTGGATCAAGTGGAACCTATAGTTCTAGTTTTTTGAGGACTCTCCATATTGATTTCCACAGTGGCTGGACCAGTCTACATTCCCACCAACAGTGGAGGAGTGTTCCTTTTTCCCCACAGCCCCGCCAGCATTTGTTGTTGGTTGATTTTTTCATAGACGCGATTCTTTCTGGAGTGAGATGGAATCTTAACGTTGTTTTGATTTTCATCTTTTGAATGACTAGTGATGTTGAACAGTTTTTCATATATTTATTTGCCATTTTTATTTCTTCATATGAGAACTGTTTATTCATTTCAGCTGCCCATTTTTGGATTGGGTCTTTAAATTTGGGAGGTTTAATTTTTTTGAGTTCTTTGTATATTGTAAATGTTAGACCTTTGTCTGATAGATAGCAGCAAAAATTTTTTCCCAGTCTGTGGGTTTTCGCCCTGCTCTGTTGGTGATTTCTTTTGCTGTGCAAAAGCTTTTTAATAGCATGTGGTCCCAAGCACTGATTCTTTGTATTGTTTCCTGTGCAGTCTGGGTTCTGTCCATAAATTTTTTTCCTACCCCTATGTCTTCAAGGGTTCTTCCTATTCTATTCGCCAGTAAATTTAGTGTTTCTGTTTTAATGTTTAGATCTTTGACCCACTTTGATCTTAGTTTAGTACATGGTGAGAGACATGTCTCTAGTTTTAGTTTTCAGCATGAGGCAAGCCAATTTTTCCAGCACCATTTGTTAAAGAGTCTATCTTTCTTTCCAGTGAGGGTGTTGGGCTCCTTTGTTACAGATGAAGTATTTGAGTGTGTTTGGAGTTGTTTTTGCATCCTCCACTCTATTCCATTGATCCTCAGGTCTGTCTTTTTGCAGTACCATGCTGTTTTTATCACTGTGGCTTTATAGTATAGTTTTAGATGAGGGACTGTGGTGTTTCTACACAATGGAGTACTACACCACCATAAAGAAGGATAAACTAGAGTCATTTGTATGTAAATGGATGTTCCTTGAGAATATACTATTAAGTGAAATAAATCAGACATTCATGAGTACACATCGAATTGTTTCTCAGATATGAGAAACCATAACTGTAAATAAGGACAAAGAGGTGTAATAGATATTATATAAAAGGAAGACAATATACAAAGGAGAGGAGTACTAGAAAGAAAGAAGGGGGAAAAGCAGGAAGGGAAAAAACGGAAAGAAAGGGGAAAGGGAAATCATGGAGAAATGTGAATAAACCTGCTGTAAATAGGAATGGAGGGAACAGACGGGAGGGGGGAAGAGGGGGGAAAACCAAGAGACACCATGTACAGGTACAAAACAAACATGATGAATGTGATCATTATATGTAAAATGTACCAATACATGTTCTTGGTTAAAAAAATAAAAAAAATTTAAAAAAATTTTTAAAAAATCTATGCACTTTACATGACATGTAGATAAATGAAAAAGCTCCAAGTGTGTTATCATGGCTAATTGTCTTCATTTAAAGGGAGGATCGGCCCCTCACCTCATTATTGTGCCACCTACTTGCAAAAATAAACCTCAGAGGTTTTGCTTACCCCTTAAGTATGAAGTGTGATCAAAAAATATGGTGTATGTTTAAAATTTATTATAGGAAAAGACACATTACGATTAATCCTACCCAAATACTCCTGTCTTACTTAAAACACACTTATCCCACCACGGTTTACTTTTCATGGTCATTTTGACTTTTGGGAAGAGTCAGAAGTTGCATGGAGACAGTCTGATGAACAAGATGGATCAGGACATGCCATAATGTTTTTATAAGCCTGCTTTTCCTTTGGATGGCACTCGGCAGCACCAGTCACTATATTTTTAATCACATCTCCTAATGACACAAAAGAAGACTCCCAGAACTCACTCGGAAAGTAGCAAGAATGATAGAATAAATGTGTTTGAAGTGAGAAAAAGTACTTTGAGGAAGACTGGCAGCAATGTGTTTTTTATTTCAATATACTTTTTAAAATTTGGGGCTGGGGATTTAACTCAGTGGTTAGAGTCCTTGCTTTGCAAGGACAAGGGCCTGAGTTTGATCCCCAGCACCAAAAAAAAAAAAAAGAAAAGAAAAAGAAAAGAAAAGAAAGAAAAGAAAAAAGAAATTTAAACATTTACTGTATTTTTCAATGATCCCATTTGCAGAAATTCTGTAAAAGGGCAAAATGAAAGCTGAAGAGATAACTTTTCTAAAATGTTCCCATACACAAAAATGCTCACATCTAAAACAACATTAAAAGTATTTTCTGCATGATTCTTACCACTGGAAACAAGGTAATTTAAAAAGCAGAAAGGAGCTGGGTGTGCTGGCACATGCCTATAATCATGGTACTCTGGGAGGCTGAAGCAGGAGGATCGAAAGTCTGAGCCCAGCCTGGGAAACTTAGCAATTTAATGACATCCTGACTCAAAAGTAGAAAACAAAAAGAGCTGGAGAGGCAGCTTGGTGCAAAGAACCCTAGGTTTAATCCCCAGTACTAAAAAAAAAAAAAGAGAGACAGAAAAAAAAGGAAAGCAAAACAGAAATAAATATCAAGTTTTCAGTGCTCTTTCTTCATTTAACACCTACTCTAGTCCTTTGAACTAGGTACTAGAAATACCTCATTGTATGGATAAGGAAACTGAAGCAGAAGCATGGAAGTGACATATGCTCCAAGTTTCACGGCTGCACTCTGGCTAATGGGATCACTCAGTCTACAAGCAATGATGATACAGGGTTGGTGATACACGGAACAGACATGTCTTTGAGTGATTCTTCTTTCCTGAAGGATAAAATTCAAGCCATTCAGCAATGCCACAGGCTCTCCACACACTGGCCTCATATAAACCCTTTAGCTTCATCTTTCCACACTCAGCCATACCCACTACTCCATAGTTCCTTTAGGGCTCATGCCTCCTTCCGCATCCTTTCCTAATCCACATATATGCTTCCCATCTCCATTCCCTTTGTCTACCTGCTACAGCTTACTCATCTAGGAAATTTCAAATAAAGTATCACCTCCGACACCCAAACTCACTTAGTTCCACACTCTCCCCATTTACACACTTTCCCTCGACTCACAGCATGCCGGGTGCTCACCCACTGATGTCATGGCAAGCAGCACCCAATTCTTCCACTGTCTCCCTAACCATCCTCTAAGTCCCCTAGGAGGCACAGCATTTCCTTCTCTTCAGTGTGGAACATCGTGTCTACACGAAGGTTCTTGCCAAAAAATGCTGTTGACCGAAGACATGACCAGAAACAGAAAAGTGCAGAAAAAGTAATTGCAATAATAATACTAATACCCTATAACAGGATACATCTTTAGCATTTTTAAATATTTTCATAGATTTTCTCATTTTAGCCTCAGAGTAGTCTATAGAAAGTCAAATGCTTTATTATGAAAACATGAATTTGCTAATTATTTTCCCACCCCAAATGGACAAAATTGCTACATAATGTTGTGTTTGTTTATATAAACTCCCTGATTTAAACTCTCTTTTTCCTCTTGTCTTTCTTCATCCTGTCCATAATGAGCTTCATCCGAGCAACGTTTTGGTGCATTTATAGGTTTTGCTGATGTCCCAGAGAGTCCATATGCTCTGCATGTGGGTCTTTGTTGTTTATCTTCACCTTTCTTTCCAGTAAGATTCCATAAACTCTCTCTTGGGGACAGTTGCCAGCCATTCTTTTTTCTCTTTACCTTACAATTATCCCTCTGATTCTAAAGCCATTGCGTCAATAACTATGAAAGTCACTGCTCTACCCACTGGGCTTTGTATCGAACACTTCTTTTGTTATTTTGTTTTACAATACAAACTCATTACTTTTCCTTTTGAGGCTCTCAATCTTCTTTTCTTCAACATTCTTGTAAATTGAGCATACATACAGTCCCTAAGCTTTGGAATTCACCTTACCCTCTATCTCCTCCTAAATGCCTGAGAATTCTCGGTTCCACCTCAGAAACACCCTTCAAATCCAATGCTTTGATTGCGAGCTCATCATCTCTTAAGCAAATAATTACATCTCATACCTTCTCTCTCTCTCTCTCCAAATACTATGCCAAGAATAATCTTCCTAACACATATATACCCCAAAGTCTGCTTTCCCCTTGCCCTCCAGCTCCTCAGTCCCAAGCATGTTATCTTTCGATCCACATCAACACAAATGCAGGACTGCAACTCCTTCAGAACCCAGCAAAATCACCCTTACTGAAGATCCGGAAAAAGTGGCAGAAGAGACTAACAACTTCCTCCCCAGAGCAAACCACGTAGGAATTCACAATAAACACCAGGCCTCCTGCAGTGTCCTGTGGAGACCAGCCCACACCACAGACATTCTCTCCCGAACTTGCCTCGGAATGACGCCTAGCATCCCGTGACACTCTCTTTCCCACTTATCACAGACGGCTCCATCCCTGATTTTCTCATTATTCCTGCCGGTGTAGATCTCAAACCTGGGACCTACACATGAGAAGAGCCAGGAAAGGACAAGAATTTAGGGTTAGACGGACCTGATTGCAATCCCAACTCTGTCACTTACTTGCTCAGTGACCTTAACAAGTTACTCCATCTCTCTGAGCTTCATTTTTTTACATCTGTAAACTGGAATGATAGTACTCCCTTCAACAAGATTATGCGAGGATTAAAGATAGTATATGTAAATTATAGAACACATAATAGGCACCTAATAAATGGAACTAAAAATAATTCTGTTGCTCTCGCTCCTCCTGCTATCACATCTCACCGTGCTCTCTATGAGGAAATAAATGTCTTCTGTGTGGACTTGTCCTCTGACTGTTGAGGCCACTGCGCTAAAGGTTGTTACCTTATCTGACTGACACTTACAAATAAGGCTGCTCATCTCTGGCTGAATGTAGGGAAATCTATGAAGCGTAAGCCACCTGGAGAATTTGCTCAGGAAAGAAGCAAGAGTTATGAGTGCAGGTCATAGGTAGGTAGGACACGGAAATCTGCTTCTCTCTCTTGATCTAGTCGAGCAGCAGAGATATCTGTAGCTATTCTCCTAAATGGTTGATGACAGAAGAGTGACACCCTCTGTGGAGGAGTAAGACAACAAGCATTCCCACGGGGACCTCAAACTAGCAATATATAACTTAATGAAGCTGTAGATTCACAAATGCCCCATTTGTTTTCCCATCAGCATCCTCAAGCAAGTCTTGCTGCACACTTCAGTTTGACCACCGGGTGAGTGTCTTACCCACACAGTTCGGTTACTACAGACGTCAAAGGTAGAACAGACTCATCAGAAGACAACTTCGCAACAGCAGCAGTGAGACAGAAGCAGCAGTAGAAAGGTGAAGTGCAAAGGGAAAAGCTGACATTTTTTGACTCATTTGCCCTTCCTTTTAGAGAATTTCTACTTCTAGTGCCAATGTTGCAGTTTCTGAGTCTTTTTTTTAATTAGGAATGTGGTATTTCCATATAAGTACTAATCAGGTTTTGTGGCTTCTTGGGGAATTCAGGGAATTTCTTGTTATCCTTTGACCTCATTTATGAACCAAAAAAGCATTTGGAATAGCTAACTCAAGAGATGAAGTAAGGATCAAGTGCTTAGAACATAACATTAACAAAACCCTAAACAAAACACACAAATTTATAGACATCAAAGCAGAACAAAATACTATTTCATACCAGATACTATCCAAGATGGAGGCCAAGAAGGACCACAGCTCCTTGTGGTGGCGCTTGGGGAGCTCTGGGCTCTTCAACAGGAGCTGAGCCTTCAACACGCCTTATTAGACACCCCTCTTACTTGCCCAGTGTGACCAGTTTCTTCTCCATCCTCTTCAATGGCAGCTCCAAACCTCAGGACTCACTTGAAGCTCCTATGTCTCCTTTGCATCTGTCTTCTTCAGATGATCTCACAGAAGATTATTTCACAGATACACCAGATGACCCAGGCTGGACTCCCTTATCGTCTTTATTTCACACCATTAACACCATCCTACATGGACATCCTGATCTTCTCTCTCTAATAATTAAGGAAGAGCTGTTCCTCCTCCTACTTCAGACACATTGTTCCTTACTGTTCTCTTTCTCATCGATGGTCCTTCAATTTTGATAGTTCAAATTCTCTCTCTCTACAGAATCCTTCCCCCACTACTGGGAAATATGAACAAGTGTCTCCTAACTTTAGTGTCTTCTCCCTTTCCTATATCCCTATCTAGTAGCTACTGCTCTCTCCTTCTCTTTTATTCACCAACACTCACTCTTGGCTCAGTGGTTGGGCCACATTCTGATAAATGTATCATTCAGTGATCTCATCCTTGTGTACACATCATGGAAGACTTAGGCAAACACCTGTTTGGTACCAGTCAACCAGGCCATATTACTTCTTGATGCAGTCGAGAGACGCGGTAGATACCAGGTGTGTGAGGCTTGCTGCACACACAATACAGCAGACTCTCTGAGAGTGAACTTCTTTTATAAATAGGAGGAATTCACTCTAAAATAATGATTTGAAGTGTAAATACAAAAACAAGTAACATAGACATTTACTATCATCATTATCATTGTCAAGTGCTGTGTATTATACACAGTTACATGCACTGTACTTTTATATGACTGGCAATATAGTAGGTTTGTTTACACCAGCATTGTCATAAACAGCTGTGGAGTGTGTTGTACTACACACAACATCACTAGGCAATGGGAATTTTCCAGCTCCACTAGAACTTAATGGCATCCCATCGTATATGTGGCCCATTGTTGACTGAAATGCTGTCACATGATATAGGACAGTTTCTGCAAAGTCATCCAGTTACACTGTACTGAGATCCTATCATCCACTCCTCAACTCAAACCCCTAGGTACTCTCACCAAAACCATTTGCAGGTCCGTATTTCTCAAGTCAATTGATGTGTTTGAATCTTCACCTCTGTGACTGCCACCTCTGGGATCTCCAGTACCTCCACCAGCTCAATTACCTGGAAGGCACCTGCTACCCTTAATAGTCTGTTTAAGAGTCACCTTTTCAAGGATCCCGTCTATGCCTCTCCAGGCCGGGGTAACTCCCTTTGGCCTCTAGGCCGTGCATTGTGCACATCTCAGCAATAGCTCGCTATACCTTGAATTTCATTCGACTCTGTGTCCCTCTCTTCACTGATGATCTGTAAACTCCTAGAATAGGCACTATGTTCTCAACACTTGGCATGCAGGCTTCCAAGAAGTGTTTGTTTTTTTTTAATTTAAATAAATTCATTCTAGTCTCTTGTTACTAAAGAGCAAGGTGAAGCAAAGATTGTGTTTCTGTGGAAATCTCTAGACTCCTTTAAACTCTGTTGCTTTTTTCTTAGATATAAAACAAGAAAAACATTCATACATGAAAATATTCTCCCCAATCCAAAAGTGGGCAACTGAAATGAATAGACACTTCTCAGATGAAGAAGTAGAAACAGCAGATAGCCATATGAAAAAATGTTCAACATCACTGGTCATTTGAGAGATGCAAATTAAAACAACCCTGAGATTCCACTTCACTCCAGAAAAAGTGGCTATTATCACCAAATCAGCCAATAACAAATGCTGGAGGGGCTGTGGAGAAAAAGGAACCCTTCTCCACTGTTGCTGGGAATGTAGACTGGTGCAACTACTATGGAAATCAGTGTGGAGATTCCTCAGGGAATCAGGACTAGAGATTCCATTTGACCCAGCTATTCCCCTTCTTGGTGTCTTCCCAAAAGAATTAAAAGCATGATACTGCAGCGATATATGCACACCCATGTTTACAGCAGCACAGTTTGTAATAGCTAAATCTTGGAAACAGCCCAAATGCCCATCAACAGCAGAATGGACAAAGAAAATGTGGTTTTTTTATACAATGGAGTACTACTCTGCCATAAAGAATGATAAGCTTGAGATATTCCTAGGTAAATGGATGCATTTTGAGATCATACTCTCAAGTGAAATAAATCGGACACACATGTTTAAATACCGCATTGTTTCTCTGGTGTGAGAAACTGAAAGTGTAAATAAAGACTAAAATGTATTATATTGGGAAAGGGAAGAAAATGTCCAAATGGGAAAGGGAACAAGGGAGGGGGAA
>PVJO010007816.1:0-79312 GCA_004026905.1 Hystrix cristata | reverse complement strand
TCCCTCAGATAAAGGTCTAACATCCAGAATATATAAAGAACTCAAAAAGATCAAACCCCCCAAATTTAAAGACCCTATCCAAAAATGGGCATCTGAAATGAATAAACATTTCTCAGATGAAGAACTAAAAATGGCAAATAAATATATGAAAAAATGTTCAACATCATTGGTCATTCGAGAGATGCAGATCAAAACAACATTAATGCAGTACAATTATTATAGGTACTTTATACACAAGAAAAATAAAAGGCAGAGGTTTAGAAACTTGCCAAGTTACCCAAACAGAAGATTCTGATCTGACTTACAAACCATACAGTCTGGCTTCAGAATACAGGATGGTACCTCCGTGCTGCGGGACCTTGGTGATATCCTTGTCCCACTTAGCATCAGTAGTGCTGCCTGGATTTCAACCCCTTTTAGTTCTATCATTTAGTCACAAAAGTCAGGCAAGTTACTTTAGTCTTTATTAGTTCCAGGATCTATGGTATGAAATGAACATCACAAAGCTGATCTAATGGAATAATTATGATGGCATATGGGATAACATCATATGGACTCTTTTATTTTGTTCTTTTGTCTCAAGCTTTGGAAATCCTGGAGGAAAGAAAACTGCTGTTATATCTTTTGGAAAAATACATCTCACCGTAGGATCATATGCGGCCTGTGTGTTGACTGACATTGCTGTTTCTCATTAAGCCTATCAGATAATTTCTTTGATAGTTGGTTATCTGTTTCATGGACTTTTGGGATTTTCAGGGTGAACAGATAGCATCCTTCTATTTAACATAGCTTGGAGTCCCTTGAACAAATAGACCTATTTGAAAAAATATCACCCTGGAAACAAAATGACACACAAAGGCTACAGCTTGCTGTGACTTAAGTTCATTTTACTGACACAGGTGACCAAATTCTGGTACCTGCTTGCTGTCCTAGTTGCTACCTAGGCTTAAATTCTTCTGCATGTACTCAAGAAAAGCTGAGGAAGTTCTCACCATATTTTCTCAGAAAAACCTTCTTAAACATAAAAAAAAGCATGACCAAGGCACAGTATTTCCCAGCCCACCCCTCTTGGATCTGTTGGGAGGATGTTTAGCCAAATCATTCCTGGGCATTTAAGCCAAAAGTGTCTCTGACACTCTGTACATCCTTTACAGTGGCATTTCATTTTTAATTTCACTTCGAGATTTCCTAATTTCCTTTCCAATTGATGAAGATCTCTCATATCTGAGGAAAACTTAGGGATTCCTGTCTTAGCTTCATCTTTTATCTAGTTTATATTGGCTTTCTGAACCAATTTAACTGATTATACCTTCTCTACTATTGATCTAACACTGTGGCTCCTCTTTTGATAAAGCAATACCTTCAAAATGCATTTTTTTATGAAAATATGTTCCACTAACTAATATGAACTCTAACCTGGAATTTTAATAATTAATTATATAGTTACATGAAAGATAGTTCTTTATGTGCTCTCTCTACAATTTATTACATTTTCTATCACAATTCATCTATTTTATAGATGTATTTTCTTCATTATTTCTTAAAGAGAATGAAATCTTGGTCTCTAACTGATGATATATTTAGGAAATTTATTCTGTTGTTTGTTTTATTGAGTTGTGTATTTCTTCTTTCATGCTCAATTGGGTAGTTTTAAAAAATTATTTTCTTACATTCCCCAATTCTACATCCTATTTCGACAAGTAACCCGGCTGACTTGTGTGTTTCGTCAGCCCCGCCCTTTTCTTGATTATGCTCTACTATTCAGGTAAATTATATCAGCACACAAAATGAGCTCGTTGTACATTTCCATTCTGTTACTTGTCAATGCCATATATATCACCTTTCAGAGTATACACATATTTCACAATGCTACTGACTGTCTTTTGTCTCCGAATTTAACTTTAGTTGCCACAGCGATGCTTAAAACTAAGAAGCTTAAAGTGGTAATATCTTTCATCTTTAGATGCATATAACTTGCATTTCTCTTCCACTATGAAGTATCTGGCTTCATTTTATTTACTTCAAATTGAAATATACAAATATAAAATTTCATAAACTCCCAAAATGTTCTAAAATCTGATGTAATGCATTTGATGATTGACACCTGACACTTGGCTTATCCAACTAGTTATATCTGTAGAGCAGATTTATCCTGGTTATTGACTAATCATGAATTTTATGTTTCTGAAGTTCTATTTTTCTACTGAGTAGAAAAATCATTAACATGGGGTGAAATTGTTTCAAGTATTGAAGTTATTTGGAGTCTCTGTTCAGCCTTTAATTGATTGCCTGCATATTCAGGACCTTCTATTCAAATACAAAGAAAAGACCTTAGACTCGTGGTATTCCCTTGCTATATAGCTAATGAATTCTTTCCCAGGAGAAGTTAAGATATGTGTGGTTTTCTACAATAGCAATGCGACGACAGTTGGGTTATCCATACTGTCTTAACATCTGAAGATTTTATGTGAATGATCTGTCTTTTAAGAAGATGTAATAGGGCTGGGGATTTAGCTCAGTGATTAGAGTCCTTGCCTTGTAAGCACAAGGGCCTGAGTTCGATCCCCGGCACCACCAAAAAAAAAAAAAAAAAAAAAAAAAAAAAAAAAAGAAGATGTAATAGTGGCAACAATAGTAGTTTATAATGCAAATATGTTGTTTATGTAATATGACTTGCTTTGGAAGCACAGAATTTACTAATTCAAGGAGGCGGCACAACTGAAAACCTGTTCCCTCTGAGGCACTGTAACGTGCCACTTGACATAAATGGTTCAACTGATCCACGAGACTGTTGTAGTTTTCCTCACGATATCCCTCCCAGTGTCCTGCAGGGTGCACTTTTATCTCGATTTTTCTTTTCTATCAAGTGCATGCTGCAGAACCAATTTTTTTCCTCTTCACATTTACTTTTTCAAATAAACTTTGTAAATAAAATTAATCAATGAATATATGACCACTGATTTTTCTCTAAAGAATGGCGGCCATCAGCAAGGGTAGAAGCAAATGACCATCATAATAACAAATCACAATCAGGATAATTTATGGAGCTTTCTGAGCCTATTTTTTTTCTGTTATACAGATACATCTTTCTTTGGTACTAGCATTATATTAATTGCTGTGTCCTTAGATTTTTTTGCTTCCCTTGATGAATGATTATTTTGTGAAAATCCTTTTGATTTTTTTTTTTACTTCAGAATGGCAAAACTTAATTGTAATTGTTAATCTATTTTTTTCTTCAACACATATTTTTCTTTTTTTATATTTTAGTTTAATGATACATTTTAGGTGTACATAGTGATAACATTCATCATAGGGGATTTGTGCCTGTACAGGATATATCTTGTCACTTCTTTTTTTCCCATTCCCCTCCCCTCACCCCTTCCTCCCTCATTATTTACAAAAGCTTTGTTTCCATTTTTTCCTTCCTTATTTCTCTTGTCCCTCTGTTCCTTTCCCCCTCCCCCTCTCTTTTTCCCTTTCCCATTTGGATATTTTCTTCTCTTTCCCTATATAATACATTTTAGTCTTTATTTACACTTTCAGTTTCTCACATCAGAAAAACAATGCGGTATTTAAACATGTGTGTTCGGTTTATTTCACTTAAGAGCATGGTCTCAAGATGCACTCATTTACTTAGGAATATCTCAAGCTTCTCATTGTTTATGGCAGAGTAGTACTCCATAGTATTAAAACACATTTTCTTTATCCATTCCACTGTTGATGGGCATTTGGGCTATTTCCAAGGTTCAGCTATTACAAACTGTGCCACTATAAACATGGGTGTGCATATATCACTGTGGTATGATGCATTTAATTCTTTTGGGAAGATACCAAGAAGTGGAATAGCTGGGTCAAATAGTCCTAGTTCCCTGAGGAATCTCCACACCGATTTCCATAGTGGTTGCACCAGTCTACATTCCCACCAACAGTGGAGGAGTGTTCCTTTTTCCCCACAGCCCCGTCAGCATTTGTTATTGGTTGATTTTTCCATATACGTGGTTCTTTCTGGAGTGAGGTAGAATCTCAGGGTTGTTTTAATTTGTATCTCTCGAATGACCAGTGATGTTGAACATATTTTCACATGTCTCTCTGCTGCTATAATTGTTAATCATGATTGTCAACTTTATTGGCTTGAGAAATGCCTAGGAGATTCGTAAAGCACACTCCTGGGTGTGCCTGCGCAGGCCATGGGGATGTACCCTTAGGGACCAGGGTACCCCAACTTTAGCTCTCTGGCTGTCCCCTGCTTTCTACCTCCTGGTTGCCATGCGTGGAGCAGCTTTCCTTTCACGTGCCCTTCGTTATGATGTTTCTGCTTCGATCCAGCCAACTGTGGGTTAAAACTGAAAATGAATAAAAAGCAGTAATATAAAATATTCCTTTAAATTGTCAGAGATTTGGTCATAATGACTAAAAACTAACACTCTAGGTTAGACAAACAAAACAGTTTAATTCTCCTTTAATCTCAAGAGACAAACCTGTACTTTCCCATACTGCTTCCTTGCCTACCATTAACGCAGATAGCAGGGTCCCCATGAGAAATCTATAGTAGATGTTACCCTTATTTATCTGGTTTTTCTCATTACTTGTGAAATTTGGGTGACATAATCACAATCAGTAGGTTTCAATTTTATCCCAACAGTCAACATTTTGATCATTTGCTTTATCGGTGTCTGTAGGTCATCCATATGACAACAAGTAAGATAGTATCTATTTTCTAGATGCTTTTGCATATTTATTTTTATTTGGTCCGGTTTTGTTTTCTCAGTCTTCAACTATATTTTTCTGATCTATAGTGATTAGAACAGGGAAGAATCCACTAGTTATGCATTTTATGGGAAAAAAAGTTCTTTCTGAAAGAATAATCTGAATTAATCACTTTTGTAACAATTAATTAACTAGTGTCCTTATACTGATGTTACACATTGTAACGGAAATTTTTGAATATAAAATTACCTGAAGATATTACTTTAATGTGATTAAAGAATTATAGGTTCTGGGTTTCTAGCTAGGCTTAGTGAGTAAGAGAATGATGTGAACCACTAGAACGGTAATCAAAATGCAGAGAAATAAAACACTGTTGAAGCTGGCGAAAGATAAAGAGTGGTGCTTTCTGAATATGGCTTTTCAGCATAACTGGGATGAATCACATATTTGAAGTGCTGAAAAATATGTGATTTTTTTTTAAGTTCATCAAGTCAGAAAGAGAAGTAAATTTGAAAGAGAAAGAGTATTTTTAGGGAGTTCAGACAATAGCCCAGCATCTACTTTTGGATAGCCTGAGACCTAAGATTGGTTTTACATTTGTCAGCACATTTTTAGAAGACAATATTTAGTTATCCATGAATATTATATAAATTTTAAAGTTATTGGCCATATTTGTTTGACTAAACTTGTTCTTTTTTATTTAATTTCTAGACTTTCAATATTATTCCATTGGGTTATATATGTACACTTACCCCTATACTACACCGTTTTATTAAATGTTTCTCGAATGTTTGGAAATAGGAAATTTTATGTACTGCAAATATATTTTTTTCTATTTGCAACACTATTTTTGCTATCTCTCTTCTGATTCTATGTGAATTTCAGGATCCATTTCTGTAGAAGAAGTATGCTGTTACCACAGTGGGCAAAGAGTTCTTCTCCTTTAAATCTTTGGATTCTATGTTTTGATGTGAGTGTCCTTTCTTTATCTCTTCTCCTCTCCCATGAATCATATGTAAATCTGAGCACTCACAAATGCCTCATTCTAAATGTAGGATTGCACATATTGTTTCCAATAATGTAACAATTAACAATTCCTGTAGTAATCACATTTGTAGGTTAGCTTGGTCCCCATACTTTTTCCAGAGACTCCAGAGGAGTTAAATTCTTTTCTGAGGAGCATTGTATTAGCAAGCTTTCAGTATAACAGAACTTCAGATTGTCTCTTTTTCGCTCATACACCATGCTGATTATCATCATTTCTAAGTGTTGGTGTGAGAGAGGTGATGCTAAGTGAAGAGAGATAGAAAGGAGTGTTTCTCACTTAAATAATAGTACCCATAACTAGGAGATAGTCTTTAAAAGCCTTATGTCGTGGAGTTACTGAAAATGGCCATGACATAAAATTGCTAATTTCTTTGATGTAGTTCATTCAATTTTATTTCAGAGGGAGAAGAACATGCTAGTCTGCTTAAAAATGGACTTTTGAATTCATACAATTACTGGGCAATCTGCATATATGGCTGTACTTTTTGTTTACTTTTCTTTGCATTGCATTTAATAGAATTTTTTTCTTAGGAATATTTTTCTGTTTTGTTCTTGGGAGAGTTTAAGAATGATATAGGATATATATTTGAATTGCTAAATATACTAAGTCAGAACTATATATTGTTAGATCGTTCTCTAGAATAGAAATTAAAATGAATAAGCATATTAAACTAGTTATTAGGTACCATAAAACTATTAAAATATTAGTATAATACATGAATATTAAATTTAAATAATTTGGGTTATTTATATGTCATGAAATTATTGTATGCTATAATTACATAGCAATTTTTTCATTAGGACTATTCTTATGTTGAATTATAACGTTTTATCAGATAATAACTAAAACTACAAAGCATTTTTTTAAAAAAAAAAGCTTATAGGTGGGCTTCAGAAATCTCTTTATCCTGAGGAAACTATGACATGAAAAAAAAAGATTATTTCTTTGATTTAATTTCAGGTAATTAGCACCTTAAGAAGGTGAAATGAAAGCAGGTTAAAAAAAGATAGAAGTTCACTTGATTATTAGTAATCATCAACTTTTTAACATTTTCTCTATCTGGCTAATTTAGAGAAAATTCAATCCCATAATCTTTGCAATTTAATTTTCTAGTTATTCAATTGTATCAGCAAGGGATATTGTGTGTACATCTGTCTTTCTACAATGATTGCGCACTATATATTCTGGATTAGCAGAATAATGTTGAGTAATTGGAAATATTGTGAATTGTGAACCTTCGTTATTATGTAAATACCTCCTATGTTTCATTATTTAGTTATTAATTTAAGATGGCCATACTTCTTTGCTCTGTTTATCCGTACTTTGTGCATGAGTTTATTTAATAATTTTTTGGTATCTTTGAAATAGATCATGTGCCTTATTACACTTATTGACATTTATATGGTGTGTGTATTCATTCAAAATCAGCAATAATAATGCTAGCTGAGGCATAAATGAAACTTCAACATATCAGTCGATTTGTGTAATGGGGGTTATAATTTAGTCTTGTAGTCAATATTGTTTTACTTGTTAGGCATTTTTCCTCTCCATGATGAACCAGGGAACCGGCCTCCTTCATTTTTGGGCTCCAACTTTCCACCACAATTTCCTTTAATGAAAGCCTGTGTCAGTTTTCCATGTCTGTTCCATGCTCAGGACTTTCTTGAGAGCTTTTTAGTAGGTTCTACCCACCTTCCAAGAAGGTAGAGTGAGAGCAGGTTTGGAAAATGCAACCCTGGCCAGGAAGTATCTTCTCAGAGGCAACTCTTAGTAAAGCAATTGGAACAGACCTGCTACCAATTGACTTACAAAGTGACTTTCCCTAGTTACTGCATCTACGTAGTTTAGCATTAGATCCTTCCCCACCCTAACTCCCTTTCCAGCAGATCATAACAAAAATAAAATTTTAACCACAGATCCTATTTATAACAACAATTTGCTCTGGTACTCTGTTAATAACATTGTACAAGGTTTTTCAGTTTGAAAGAAAGGGCAAAATCATTAAAATCTGATAAATATTTTAGCTAATATTATATGCCATTGATCTTCATAAAAACATCAGATTTGGTTATTGAGTGACATAATGCACTTTTATGTGATCTGTTTTACACAAAATGACTGCTGGCTTTAGTTTCAGTGTTTATAAATCTTCATTAGCTTCAAATTCAAAATGTATTAAGATTTTTCCTATAAAATCAATGTCTATTTCTTATAAACTGAAGTTCTGAATGAGTAAAATCATTTTGTATCATTTCAATTGCTTTCCTTGTCATAATAGACTAGGAAGATGGACCATGTATATTTGCATATAGATGAACTAAATAATATCAGACACCTCTGTGATTCTATTTTGATGACAGAGGTGCCAGTGAAGCATTTAGATTCTGATAAATTTACCTTCAAGGATTTGAAACCCACTACCATAGTATTTAAACAAAATAGTGATTTTCAAGTCTCTGATACAATAACCTAACAACAGCCCTGTCAACCAAAAGTGGTCGGAAAAGCTAGACTAGTGAAATTCATAACCATAAACTTCAATCTTTTATTTCCAGAGGACAAATTTTTGTTAGGTGATGGATGCCTGTGATGTTTATGTATTTAAAATTTTGGTTTTAAATTACTGCTGTTATTTGTTTTTAAGCCATAATTACTTACATAAAAGAAAAGATAAAGATTAAACAAAACATAATATGGTAGTTTTGTTAATAATTATAATCATAGTTGATTATCAGTATTTATTTATTTTTAAGTTGGTGATTCCTATGGTAATATATTTTTATTTTAATAAAATTTTAGATTTACAGAAATGCTCCAAAAGTCGTATGTGGACTTACATTTCTTTTTTTTTTTTTTTTTTCCTTTTCTTTTCTTTTTTCTTTTTTTAACCAAAATCTCATTTTGGTACATTGTATCCATAATGGTCACATTCATCATGGTTATTTTGTACCTGTACCTCATGTATCTTGGTTCCCCCCCCTCCTCTCCCCTCCCTTCCATTTCCCCATTCTCCTCTATTTACAGCAGGTTTATTTACATTTTTACATTTTTCCCTTTCTCCTTTATTTTCTTTTACCCTGACTTCTTCTCCCCCTTTTTCCTTTCTAGTTCTCCTCTCTTTTGAATATTATCTTTCTTTTACATAATATCTATTATACCACTTTGTCTTTATTTACACTTATGGTTTCTCATATCAGAGAAACAATTCAATGTGTATTCATAAGTGATTTATTTCACTGAAGAGTATGTCCTCAAAGTGCATCCGTTTACTTACAAATGTCTGTAGTTTATCCTTTTTATGGCACAGTAGTACTCCATTGTATAGAAAAACCACGTCTTCTTTAGCCATTCATTAGTTGTTGGGCATTTGGGTTGTTTCCAAGACTTAAGTATTATAAATTGTGTTGCTACGAACATGGTTGTGGATATATTGCTGTGGTATGAGGTTTTCAATTCCTCTGGGAAGATACCAAGCAGAGTAATAGCTGGGTCAAATGGAACCTCTAGTTGTTTTCTGAGGAATCTCCACACTGATTTCCACAGTGGTTGGACCAATCTACATTCCCACCAACAGTGGAGAGGGGTTCCTTTTTCCCCCACAACCCTGCCAGTGTTTGTTATTGGTTGATTTCTTGATAATAGCCATTCTTTCTGGAGTGAGATGGAATCTTAGGTTGTTTTGATTTGCATCTCTCGAATGACCAGTGATGTTGAACACTTTTCCATATATTTATTGGCCATATTTATTTCTTTGTGTGAGAAATGTTTATTCATTTCAGATGTCCATTTTTGGATTGGGTCTTTAAATTTTGGGGGTGTGATTTTTTTTTTTTTAGTTCTTTATATATTCTAGATATTACACCTTTGTCTGAAGAACAGCTGGCAAATTTTTTTTTTCCCCATTCTGTGGGTTTTCGGCCCACTTTACTGGTGATTTCTTTTGCTGTGCAAAAGCCTTTTGATAAGATGTGGTCCCAAGCACTGATTCTTTGTATTTGATTATCAGTATTTAAAACATTGAATATAATGGCGATCTAGATGATTCACTCGTGAGGAAAACTGGAAATGAAATAGGATATCAGTGAGAAATTACATTAACTACTGTACTGTTTATAAAACTTCTAGTGTTAGAGTGAAACTGAAATTATCCAGTGTCTCTCTTGTCCTAATATAATTGAAAATGTTTGGAGGTAAACAAATTATGATACATTAAAATAGGACTTTTTTATATTTCTCTACTAAGATTTTTGGTGTATGATATTAATATTTAGAAAGGAGAGAACAGAAAATCAAAGAAAGCCTGTAATGTTCAATGAAATCACAAAGAAGATTAGAAAAGCAGATAAGTAAAATTTACACAGAAAAGGAAGTCACATGGATTTCACTTATTCAGTGATATAGGTGAAGGATTACTGGTGGTCTGGGACCAGGTTACTTTCAGTCTGAATTGTGTTACAGGGAGGGTGGAGGTCTGGACGGAATTAAAGGTGAGTGGAGAGCTGCATGTAGGTGAAAACCTGTACCAGATATTAAATTTATTTTAATTTTATTGAGAAAATAAATACTATGCATATCGGTTGAATAAAACTGTGTGAAAATAGCAATAAAAATAACTGTGTACAAATTATTAATGGTTGCATCAATAATAGATGATATTTTCATCATTAGATATGATTTCCTCATACTTTCCATTTTTATCTACTCATAAAATTGTAAGCACAAGAGTAAGTGTGTGTGTGTGCTTTGTATGTGTGTGTGTGAAAGAAGTGGGGCTTTTTAAATAATACTAACACTTTTAAAATCACGATTTTCCTTTAAAATCATCAATTTTGAAACATGAGATTTGGAAATATATGAGTCAATTGCCTTACAGGTCAAATTTCTCAGAGTTGAAAATATTAAGTAACTTTGCTTCCTTTTCTGTTGTCCTACCCTGCTCCCCGTTCTGGCCTCTCTGCCCTCTTTCCTTCCTCTTGTCTTGTCTTTCCTCTGCCATAAATTATTTTCCTTTTTTCTCTGCCCTTTGCTTTCACTTCCTTCCTTCCTTCTTTCCCTCACTCTTCCTTTCCTTCCACTTTCCTTCCCTTCATGGCCCTTTCTCCTTTTCTTCCAGCCTGCCTGCCTTTGTATATTTCATTAGAAAGATTACACACAATATAGATGGGAAGAGAGGTAGTCTGTGAGTAATGGCGCACTAGGGAAGAAAGTGAGAAAGGGTAGCTCATCAATGGCGCGCCAGGTGACCTGCCAGCAAGCAGAGCGACAGTTTGGGGAACAATTCGAAATCTGCATAAGTTAGAGTGAAGGGTAATTTTATTTTGGTTCTCCTTCTTTATAGTCCTGCATGGATAGTCTCATGCATTTAATCTTAATGCACTCAATTCTCCTCATTTAATTTCAGTACTTGAGTGTATTAGAGATGAGTTCAGATACACTTATATATTCACATAAAGGAAGGTAATACGAAATAAATACAAAAATCGCAGAAAATAATAATAAACACTCAATTCAAAAGCCTGAAGTTTTAAATGTGTTAGGTCATTTTCTAGGAAATGACCAATATTATTTTTTTTCCATTCTATTGTCAGAATTGAGAACAGATTCAGGTTCTATTTTCATGTATTTTTTCTTCCTTTTTCTTTTTTAATATCACCTTTTGGCCTAGTAAAGCTTCCTTACAACATTTAAAATGAAATCTCAAATCTTCCAATGGAAAATAAACATGAAAAAATAACAACAAATAATAAAGAAAACACTATTTTCACTAAATGGGCACAAATGTAGTTATAACATGTCCATTACCTACACTCTGTATCTCTAATTAATTCATTGTTATTAATTCCATTGGACCTAGTTTTTTTTTTTTTTTTAAATGAAATGAGAAGTATCTGTAAAAGGTTCTACATGATGCATGCTAGCATGGGATTTTTTTTTTCAAGATTAACAATTCATTACAACCTTAAATGAGTCTCCGTGCATAAATTCCAAAACACAAATATATTGTGCCTTTGGTCAGTAATTTGAGTCACTTTCCTCCTGTATTAATTAATTCTGAACATTGAAATATGCATTTTACAGATATATTCAGTTCCTTGTCTTGACCAACTGCATATAGTATTTATTTTGTTCATATATTAATGTATCAACCAATACAAAAAATGAATATTTGATGTTTATCAAAAGACATAAGTAGACAGGAAAACAGATAAATTTTCAATGTCCATGTCTGCTGGGGGAGTTTTCATTTAGAAGTAGAAATAAGTAATATTTCTCTTAGTTTATCTGTTAGATAGTGATTTTTATAGAATCACTTTGCTGAAATCTGACACATTTATTTGCATGTGTAACTTTCTCTTTCAGTCTTTCACTGTTTTTCTTTTTTTCTTCTACATGTTACAGGTAATCACATGATTGCAAAAGACATTATTTCCTTTCAAAACTCCTATATCATCACTCCAGTGTTTGATTATTACAAAATTTACAGTTTTTTTTAAAATCAGTTTCTTTGGAAAACTTTCTGTGTGAAAGCAGTTTAGCTAGCTAATGACAAGTCATCAAGTGACAACTGTCATTTGTTCATTCACTTAGGAGGATGGAGTCAGAACTTAGGCAAATGCTTGTATCTTTCAAATAGAAATGTGTCTGTTTCCTTTCCGTTTTCAATACATTTTCAATCAAGTGTGAATATTCCAAGGATATGAAATTATTTTAACCAATTTTCTTTACAGTCCAATTTACTTCACTAAAGAAGAAGAAACATAAATTTACACTTCTGGTTTCCGACTTTAATTGCTGTATAGTCTGGGAAAATTTTTAAAACTCACCAACTCACTCCAGCTTATAGTGTCAGAATTTCCTGTCATAGACCGGGGAAATAACCTTTCATCTTCCGGCCTTTGTTCAGCTGCACGCTCAGAACACTTCCCGCTTATACCTACCCCGCGTTAGCGCTAAAAGCAATGTAGACACCGTTCACCACCATGCCTGCCCACCACTCCAGAAGGAAGCCCTGGGACATGTTCATTTTTCACTCCAGCCTTCTAGCTGGAGTGTGAACGATCCGTGTTCCTGATGGGGCAGATAGACACGCCAGAGGATCACTCTCAGGGTTGCTCAATTTGGCTGAACTAACATCAAAGCAATCAAAGACAATAAATGAATGACCAAGTCTATAGTCCAATAAAATTCAGTTTACTACAGAAAGCACCACTCTGGCACACTGCCAATTATACAAGATGAAAATGTGTGTGAAATGAGTGAAGAAATGAATGAACTGTGGTTGGTCCTCTTGCTTAAATTCTAAATGGGTAAAACGCCTAGTACTCTGTTCCCATGGGAATGAGCCCTGTGCCATCCTGTGTGTTACAACATTGTCTTCCAGTAGACTTGGTCTCTTGTCCTGGAATCCAGACACATTTGGAGCAATTTTTATTGTTACTGAGTTTCTATTGCTTGTATAATAGTGTTCTCCTCCATACACCCTGTTTTAAAGTATCATCATCTCTCCTTGTCAACATGCTGCACTGAAAATGATTTAACAATAATTAGTGCATATTTTTTCTATGCCAGGTATGATAGAGCAGAAATAAATCAGATACAGACCCTCCTCCCCTGTCCCTTGAAATCAAGTATGTCAGGGAGAATTACAATCAGGCACAAAGAATGGAAAAACATAAACTGTGTGTTAGTGCATGTCTGTAATCCCGTCTAATCTAGAGACGGAGTAGGAGAGTTGCAAATTCTAAGCCAGGTGGTCAATTTAGCAAGACACTGTCTCAATATAAAAAGTGCTGGGGATACAACTCAGTAATCAGTAACACAAAGCTTTTCCAAGATATGTTAGAGCTGGAGTCAATCTGTAGCACCAAGAAAAGGAAGGAAGGAAGGAAGGAAGGAAGGAAGGAAGGCAGGCAGGCAGGAAGGCAGGCAGGCAGGAAGGCAGGCAAGAAGGAAGGGAGGGAGGGAGAAAGGAAGGAACAATGGAAGGGAGGAAGGAAGGAAGGAAAGAGAAGGGACAGGAGGAAGGAAGGAGGGAGGGAAGCAGGAATGGAAGGAGGAAAGAAAGAGAAAGGGAGGGATGAAGAGATAAAATATTCTATTAATTTAATAAAGAAGTTTGCTTTTCTCAAACATCAGTAACAGCCTAGAGCTTCTTGCAGTTTAACGAAGGTTTTAAGGACTCAAATTTTTTGTATGTTTTGTTTTATCCTGTAGAGTTAAGACTTTTGTCCTTATGTTCACAAGATGGCTATTGAATATTTAAGTATCATCCCCACGTCCGAGATAAGAGAAAAAAAAATATTTAGAGTATTTGCTTATTTTCATTTATGTCCGATGTGTAAAAACTACATCATAAAACCATTTCTATCTGAGAGATGTATCGAAAATAGCAACGGCACGAATCCAGTTTCTATGAGAGAAGACATCAGGGCAAAACTTTAAATGGCTATTGAGTGAATTTACTTGCAGTATGTGTGACCTCATCCTACCTCTGTAGAATATTCTGCAAGCCTGAGTACTTTATTACACTGCGACCAAGTTTATAATTCCCAGCTGTGAGTAACAGCATTTTCCTAAAAGTTCTGCACTCTAAAGTAAGTCAGGGCTCTCTCACACGATAAGGGTCATTTTGTTTGTTGAGTGCGCACTCTTTTTAATATCTTCACTACAGATATCTTAACATTGCAGTAATTTCTCTTATTTATTGAAGAACAAATTATATTTTCAGAATATTTTAAATTAATGTAGCCATTAATCTTATTTGAATATTATATTGACCTATTTTTCTTTTCGTTATGAATAAAAGCCTTTTTTCAGAGAACTACAGTAATTGAATGGTACGGTTAAGGAGATGAAATATATTACATTCATTTTTCCATAATGAAATCTCCATGCCTTCACTTCTAAAAAGTTATACCCCAAGAAAATATTTTGGTGTAATTCTATGTTTTGCAGATAAATTGCACCAGACCTGTCACTAAAGAATGGTCTGCTTCTGGTATTAATGATTCCTAACAGTACTTCAAAATAATGGAGAGAGAGTAATGAAAAATAATGTCATTGTCGAACCCCCTATTGAAAAATAGCATGGTTGGTACAAAGAAAATGAAAGTAAAGAACAAAGGAAAATTTTATTTTATTTTTTTTAAACTAGGACACTATCTTATCTATGACTTGCTCAGATACTTTAAGATTTTAATTCTACTGGTATATATGAATAATTGTTTGGAAAGGACTTATTTTAGATTGAGAATGTTACGTTAATTCAAAATATTCTTTACTGGGCTGAGTATTTAGTTCAGTGGTTAGAGTGCTTGTCTAGCAGGCACAGGACCTGAGTTAGATCCCCGACACCAAACAAACAAAAAATATTTACCTTTAAGAACGTCACCAAAAATGTGTAGGATTTATTATTAAAATTTTCAATCATTTTATAATAAGTCCATTTATCTGACAACAATGATGTTATGCAGTCAATAGACACAGCAACTTTTTAAATTATTTTTTTCTGACAGAATACCACTATTTTTATTTGTTATTTGATCTTTTCTAAACCTTGAAACTAACAAATAATAAAGGATTGCATATGATAGATACATTCAGAGTCCACTCAGTATCAGTGGTAAAATTAAATTAAAAATCCCTCCGTTTTAAGACCTCTTGTTCTTATGTTATCTAGTTTAACTCTATTATAGGGTTAACCTGTGACTTTCCAAAATCATGCTCTTTTCAGAGTTAAAAATAAATGAACTAAATGAAGTTTCAGATTATCTGCTTAGTTGTTGAAGTCAACTCTGGTATTAATAAGAGAGTCCATTTTGGGGTAAGGGGTATGACTTACTGAGCTGGAAATTAACCTTGAGCATTTAAAGTCTTGCTTTAAAAAAAAATGTTGAAACAATTTTACACTTAATGGAGAAGGTTTACAAGTAGTACAGAGTGGACCCATGTTTACTTTATTGGCTTCCTCTCATGTTAAGATATTGCAAAGCCACTGCAAAATTATCCAGATTAAGAAATTAACCTTTATGAAATCTTGTAATTGTTATTTTTGTAAATAAAGACTTAATTGAGATTTCTCCAAATAGAACATTAATGGATTTTTGTTGGTGCAACAGGATCCCACTAGCATATGCTCCAATCTCTGACAGTCACTCACTCTTTCCTTCTCTTCAATGGCTTTGACACTTTTTATGAGGACTCAGAAGTTCTTTGTAGAATATACCTTAACTTGGATTTGTACAGTATTTTCTCACGATTAGATTAAATACATGCATTCTTTAGCTAAGATTATCACATAAGTGGTGTGCCTTATTACTGCACCATACCCGTAGGAACAGGACATAAATGTATCTTATTGCTGGTAATATCAAGCTTCATTGATTGGATAATGTGGTATGGCCAGCAATTCTGGTGTAGTGGCCATTTTGCCTTTTATCATTTATAAATATCTTGATACTTTGAGACCATGAAAACGTCTTGTTTTACTCTTACCTGTTGGTTATAACATTATTCAGCAGGATTTGACAGCAAGGAACGTGACCATAGTGTTTTAATGATTATTCTCTATTTTCTTTTCGTCTTCCACTTTTACTAATAAGAATCTTTTACAAGAAAAAAACATTTTTTCCATCTATTTATTTACTTACAGTTTATATTGATATGGATTTATTTTGTATCTTATTATTTCTGTAGCGTCATTTCTTGGTAACGTTTTCCGGCTTTGGCTACTGGAAACTACCATGTTGGCTGGTTGCTGTGCTCTTTTGACCCTGCTGCGCTGCTCTTACTATCATTTTTCTTCCACTGAAGAGAGTTTAAAAAATATGCACGTGCAACACCTAACTCATGTATTCACACAATTTTACTTATTTGTGAATACATCTGCCTATATCTTTGTTTTAAAACAGCACATTCACATCAATACCATCACTAAATACAATATCGTTGGCCTAAATCCAGACTCCTGTCTGTCTCTAAAATATGAGAAATCTGACCCTCATGACCATATATTCACTTATTTGTTCCACTCTACTTCATAGAGTGTTAGAATTTTAATCTATACCCTAGTGAGCAGCAATTCTACACACTTTTACACCATGTTTATACTTTGTCAGGTGAATATGGGCAATGTTGATAATACGCCTCAAAATAATCACCAACCATTCAGCAAATGTTCAGGAATGTGAAAGGTTTTTGGTTGGTCTCTCTTTCTGATGTTTTAAAACATTGCACTCTGTTTTTAGGCCACAAGTTTAATGTGAGTCTAATTGTATTCTTATAGGTTATACATTTTGATATAAGTGAAATCTTTTCTCATATGTTTCCAGTAGAGAGAGAAAAAGAGCCTCAAGTATGTCCTCATCTGGTTTCTCTGCACATGCCAATTTAGCTACTAAGCTAGAGCAAAAATGTGTTCAAAGAATTTCAGTGAACAGCCACACTAACTCCATGAGAGTCAGGAGAAATGAACATACCTTTAGACCTTCAGGCAGAATGGTGTATAGCAGTACAAATCATTGCCATTAATATAATTGGATGATTATAACATATTAAATAATTTTAGTGAATTAGCTTTACATTATTGGGACTACGTCAGAAAATGTGTTATTAATCTATTATATTTTTTACAGGATAAATGAAAATGGAAGAAAATACAGCATTAAATGAAAAATGCAGGGCCTGCACATATTTAAGTATTATATACTAATATTCAGATATATATTGACATATTTTATTGAATTTTTTGCTCATTGCTTTCAGGAAAGGTCAATGTTACATTAGTTTTCAAAAAAAAATATTTGCTAGTATTTTTCTAGGCAAAATATAGATTAATGAAAAGTCCTCATTGGGTTGTCACCTTTCCTATTACATTTATTGTATTCTGTTATAATAAACTGGTATGAAAATCTGGTTTTCAATCCTGTTTGTGTTCGGAGGAAACTGAACTGCTTATACACAAAAAACTGTGACACAGTATGAGGTATAGTGTGAGAGAGATACAGCTTTTCAAATATCTGTAAAATAAGATGCAAAGGATTAGTGACCAAATGTAGAGAAAGTTGCTATCATTATTTTCTGGTAATAGTTTGCAGTACTGTTTTTGTACTTCAATGTGTTTTAGGTGTAATTGTCAATTCTCTCTTAAAACTGGTACGAAAACAGAGGATGTATTACAGATCATTTAACTCTGAGATAAAAGTGATCCCAAACATCTCAAACACTGAAAGGACAATGTTTAAAAAGTTCAACCTCCAGATTTTAGCTCCAATCTATCATGTACACAGTAATAATTATTTTTCCAAGCCAAAAAATCATATAAGATGTAATAATAACTTAGTGAAATAATTTATGTAAAATCTGTAAGGAAAATACTATCCAAAAATACCAATTTCAAGGGATCTTCACCCTGATCTCCACACCCATGTCTATAGCAGCACCGTTTGTAATAGCTAAATCTTGGAAACAGCCCAAATGTCAATCAAATGATGAATGGATTAAGAAGATGTGTGTGTGTGTGTGTGTGTTTTATACAATAGAATACTACACAGCCATAAAAAGGATAAGCTTGAGCCATTTCTAGGTAAATGGATGCACCTTGAGACCATACTCTTAAGTGAAATAAAGCAGGCCACATGAGTAAATGTCACATTGTTTCTCTGATGTGAGAAACCGAAAGTGTAAATAAAGATCAAAATATATAATAGGTATTGAAAAACAGAAAGAAAATGTTCAAATGGGAAGGGGAACTAGTGAGGGAGGAAGGAGGAAAGGAAGCAAGGGAAAAAAAATAAGAGGAAATAAGAAAAATGCAAACAAAGCTTTTGTAATTAAGGAGGGAAAGATAAGTTGAAGGGAGGGCAGAGGGAAAAGAAGAAGAACCAAGATATATTATGTACAGGTAATATTCCCCTATGATGAATGTGATCATTATGTATATCTAAAATGTAGCAAAATTAATTAATTAGAAATACCAATTTTTCCAGATAATTAAAATTATATTCCATGACTTAAACTTGTATTCATATTTATAGTTTTCAATTTAAATCATCCAAAATAATCTGAATATCTTGCTAATTCTCAAAGTTAGAATATAAAACTTAATTTCAACATTGTCCATCCTAATTTATTTTCAAGTATTTATTTCAACATTGTTCATCCTAATTTATTTCAAGTATTTATTATTCACACTATTGCAGGCATTTTTCTGGAAGTTGAGAAGAAATTCTCGGAAATTTTCCTCCCTCGGGTGAGGAATCCAGTAACATCCTTCCAACACACGTCTGCACAACTACAGTCTTTCCAGAGGCCTGCATGGGTTGGGACATGGCCCAACTGATTGCTGCCTAGGATCAGTTTGGCAGTAAACTCTGAGGTTAGGGCAGGTCCGAGAGTCCATCAGTTTAAACAGTCAATTGCAGTTGGTTATGGCGGCCTGAAGCCAGACACACACCACCCGCCCATGAGGGGCCCTGCTCTGCTGAAGGTAGAGGGATCGTGACAGATGTGCAAATGAGCAGAGCCAGGAGGAGGCTCCCGGGGAGGTGACAGGGCTGAGGAACTGTAAGCAACGATGGGGTGGATATGAGTGCAGGATGATGAGGGAGAAGTCGGTGTATTTGAGCTCTGAAACTGCAGAACCCAGAATGTTTTTAAGCTTACAATACAAATGTCACACTTTCTATGTGTGCTATTGTCATTTCATTAAACATAATTTAAAATAATAATTGCTGATGCCATACTTATGTAGTACTGACTCTGTAGGAGCTTTATAGCTCACATTTCCAACAATCCTAGAGGAAATCAGTGGTGATATTATCACTCTTTTACAGGAAGCAGAAAGGGCACACAGAACTTCTGAGTCACTGACAAAGGCCACATGAGTAGTCAGTGGTTGGAACAGGATTCAAAGCCATAGTCTGCCTCTGCTCTTTCATCTTTTCCCCTATGACACGCTACTCTTCAAATATTTAATGAGATATTACCCTGTTCTTCACTTGTGGAGAGATGGCCTTAACACTGTTCCCACCATCGAAAGTACTAAATAGGGGAGGTGGTTTGAGTTTGATAAGGTAAAGGAGTTCTTCAATAGTTACAAGCATTATGTTTTAAGAAAAATATCCCACAAAAAACTATTCTTATGAGATAAATGTAAATATGTACTAATGATAATCTAACTCCTTTTCCTTCCTCTATCTTTCATTTTTCTTTGTTGTCTTGCATTTTTATATAAGCTTCATTTTTGCATGTATTTATTTTTGATATTCTGCAAAGAATATTAATGTGGAAAATAAAAATATGCCAGTGTCGTACGTATTCATTAAATCTGTTGAATCTGATGCCTCTACACATGGTTAGTGTGTTTGTAAAAGGTTTAAAATTCTGAATGGTTTACCAAGAAACCATCAAAGCCAAAATTAGGTCTAAAAACTGTGTCCATTTGAAAGGTAAAATTTCAAGAGCTTGTAGAGTTTAGATTGAGCTCATATTGATGATTATTTTCCACAAAATTAGTGATAATTTCTATTTTCTTTACAAAGAAAGATCAGTTTCTTTCCTTTAAAGATCAGTTCAAATTTCTCTTCTGCATCATCTGCTTTTGCCATTTCTCCGTGTGCATATGTGTGTGTGTGTGTGTGTGTGTGTGTGTGTGTGTGTGTTAGCACTAATATGGTCATATTACATTTCTTCTAAGGATTAGCATGTATAATGTATCCAAATATCAACTTGGTTTAGAGTTATGATGTTTGAATTATTGAATTCCTAATAATTAAGAGATGAAACATATATTCTCTGCTTAGTTCATTCATTTTTATTTGCAGCCAAGCTCTTTCCTGAGTTGTCAGTATTTTTTTTTTAAGTAAAGACAGAGGAAATTCCATAAAATGAATAATAATAAAATTTTATATGAAAGTCATCTCTCTGTTTGATCTAGATGACATATTACCCAAATCTTTCCCACCTTTCCCTCCCTTGCAAAGACCTGGGGAGAAAGTCCTAACAGGGCTGAGATATTTGATGCACTCTGGCTATGCTCTGCCTCACCTCATGATGTAGAAAATCAATGACATATCAGCTTAGTAGTCACTGATCCATGAGGTAATTGCACCTTCTAATATCTTCAGCATAAAGCTTCTGAAATGGGGAAAGCCAATGACCACAGGGTGAAAAACTTTTTTTTTTTTTTTTTCAATTCTGTGACTAAATGGAGAAATAATCATCTCTGTTTCTGAAGAAAAAAATATTTGCCTGGGAGGTAAAAATGACTATTAAACACACTTCTGTCCTTTTATTATTACTCTCAAATGCTGGCTTCACTGTGCTTTATAGTTAACCTGCAAAACTTGTATGTGGGTTTCTAATACACAGTTAAAAAGTGCTCCAGATTTCAGTACAGAGAAAAGGGAACTTCATTTAGTTCTTCAATATGGTGGGAAATTGTCCCGACTGCTTTTGTTATGCTACTTTCAGGCATTTTAACTAACTAGATAAGAATTCCTCTTTCGGAAATAGATGTAGCTTAAGTAAATACTAAACAAATTGAGTATTAACACACAGGGAGAAAGTAAGATTGATGATCTGACAAAACATTAATTAAAAGAAGGAACATTGCCAAGATTTTCTTGTATAATTCAATTCCACATAATTCAAAGGCGAAATTAATTTACTCTTTCTTATTTGACAACAAAGAAGGGGCTTGTATTGATTATTTTTTTTTTAATGTGTGCACACATGACATGTAAAAGCTCTATAATCGGAAACACAGTTGCTTAACCTCTGAGGTTTACATTTAAATTCTAGAACTCCACAGAGACAGGAGAACATTTCTTTGAAATGAAATGAGTTTGCACTTACTTCTGCAGGTTGCTAGACATACACAGACATCAAATACCAATTTCCGTATTCATTAAAGGAAATAATTCTAAAACATTTGGCAATTTTTACTTTGAGCACTTGCCAGTTTGTAGAGACACACATATGCCAAATATTTTATGTAGAAGTATTTTATTACAAAATTTACCAGTGGTGGCTAAAACTAGTTTTAGTTTACTAGCTGAAATAACAGTATCTCTCAAGAGTAAATATCTGCTTAATGTGAAGCACTTATGAATTTATTTCTGAAAAGCTTCTTTAAATATTTTTCATGTTCGTTTCAAAAACATCATTTCAAAATAATGTTATTTTCTGTTCAAGCAACAATGGCTTGAAAATATTTGTTATTTTGACATGGCAGAGCAAGATGAATTTTCATTTCAAATGCATAATTATATTTCTAGTTTTAAACCCATGCTGGAATGAATACTTCTTAGACTTCTAAATACAGAGAAAGTGAGACCTGTTTGCAACTAATGTCTCATTTTTTTTAACAATAATTGATTTTGATATGCTGGTTATATAGCTTTTCATAGCTTAGGAAATATACCAGTAAGGCAAACATTTGAACTCTAAACTTCCTGCCCTGGGGATATTGTTTCTAGAAAGGGAATATTAGAATGGATAAAAGATTTTGAGAACATGGATAACATGGAAATCAGAAGCAAAAATGTAGATGAAATCATACCATTGGGAAGTGCAGTTCCAGGGAAACAGTAAAGACAGTGGTGAAGCAAGGCAGAAGGGGTTGTATTGAGCTGCTCATACCACTTGGAACCACGTGCAGACTATTGTTTGCCCTGGAGAGATGGTCTTCTGAAAGGCTGAGTGATTAGAGGCCAGGGACCGTCATGGTGAGGCAGGAAAAGGAGGGGAAAAAAAAAAAAGACTCATCTGCCAGGTGTCCTGGTCCAAGGGAAATGTTTATTCCTACTGCAAGTTAATGCCTTAAAACTTAGCTTTTCCTCCCAGCCGTGGCTGTTAATCAGGTCCTGAGAGTCTCACAGCCTTGTGGTCAGTGGGGCACAACTCAGAGGCAGGGTTCGCCCTGCCAGAGCTATGCAAAGTGGGTCATTAGAGCAGTGACTGAACCAGAACTGGGACCAGAACTACTGAGAGCAGGCGAGGCCGAGAGAAACTGCAGTGGCACCAAAGAAGTATTTGAAAAAAACATTCTTTTTTATTCACAATTGAATTCAAATTTATAATTGAGTTGATTCTTTAACCTGTACATCTTTCAAAAGCATAGTGTGGTGGCAGGACGCTGGGTGACGGCAAAGCAGGCTGGGGAATAAGCGGGACCCTAAATTACAAGGTGCCTGGGCAGGAGCCAGATAATCCCTAAGGCCCTGCGTGTGGCCCTCTCCTAAGTTCCCACGATGTGCGCAAGAAATAAAGGGGTCACCATAAGGAGCTCGCCATGGCGTCTCTGCGTGATGGCCGCCCCGTGTCTTCCAGGGTGTACTTTTATTTTTATTTTTTACTCTTTTATTTGGCCCAAGACAGCTCTGCTTTACTCCCTGACCCTCCACCTTCACTTTTGCAAATCAACTTTGTCACCATTTCTGGGCTTTGTTCAATTCTTTGTTCTAAACCAGAAGGACCTGGAAACTAAGAGATAAGTACCCCCAAGCCCAGACACTTTATTTGGTGACTCTTTCTAGAAGAAAACTTCCCAATACAAGCACCAACTCTCTGTGACCCAGAATTCTAAGTACCTCATCAGCTGTGCTTTGTGTTTTAGCCTTTTTTAGTACTAATATTTGTTTACATAATGATGACGATTATTTACTTTGTAAGGTAGTTCCATGCCTAACAAGGTGTTTGTCATTAATTGACATTTTATAGTTGAAATAATACTAGATTTGATGGTAAACTTAGTGGTACAGAATATTTAAAATTACTGCAAAATTTCCATATTAGAAAATTCATTGTTTTTCTTTTTAATACAGTTTTTTTTGGTAGGAAAAAGTTTTTCATCAAAATGTATTTACACTTTTCTATGAGTAAGAAATAGGTATTTTTAAAACCCAAAAATATGGTTTCGATTGAAAGATAATTGTTATTTTTTGCAAGGCAAAAGAGAATAAATAAATGGTAAGTAAAGAGAATATATAATGAATGACAAATACATTTGCTTCTTGGATTGCATTTGATATGACAACTAAGTATCTATCTCAATGTCACAAATGTCATTGTTTATAAATTACATACCTATCGTTCACATTGTTCTTAGTATTTTACTTCATTTTTACTTCTTCTAGTTCTTATGTTGCTCATCAAATTTTCAATCGTGTTTATAAATATACGGTTTAATTTATGTACATATCTTTAGAGACAGACTATATTTTATGTAACATATAAACTTAAATTTGAGAATAAAATAATTATGGATCCTAATTGGATGTCCTTCCTCTTTATTATTTGAGTAAAAAGTTAAAAACTAGAAGGCAAATGAGTACAACTCAGAAAGCAATATGCCAATTTCTACTATTTTAAATCCTCTTTTTCTGTCTAGTCACATTTTCTGAAACCTTGTAGATGATCAGTTTTTTTTTTTTTAAGTAAATATGTGTTGAATGTTTGAATTTCAACTAAATAAGTTCAAACATGAAGGTGTGAATAATCAATTGCATTATTGGAGTAAAAACACTTATTGGGTACAACACCATTAGAATTGCTAAACAGGCAGATTGGGCAAATGCAAGGATGCTGAATGCGAATTAGATTTCTGTAAGGAAGTACGAATAAATACCATTGTGGATGTTAAGGGATGTTACTAGTTCATTTGTATTTCAGGAAGGTGTTAAAGGAAAGATAAGCCATAATTACACTTACATACTGTCTTTGGTACCTTCTTCTCCCTGAGACATGGTACCCAGCACGCATAATTTAAAGGACAGAGGTTTGTTTTGGTTCGTGTTTCCGTGCAGTGAGGCAGAGAGCAGGGAAGAGTGGGGAGGAAGCTAGACCTTCCAGACCACACCGTCCAGTGCCCTGCAGCTGCAGCTCTGGACAGCTGCACCTTCCAGCACTACATTTGTCTATGAACTGGTCAGTGCGTGCTGCTAAGTACCAGGTCCTGTGACTAGACCACCTCCCAGAAGCCCGACCAGTGAGTACGTGAGCCTGGTGGGGGAGACCCAGATGCAAACCACGACCCGTGTTTAAATACCCTGCGTGTGTAAGCAAAGTCTACAAAACTAAGTTTGTTTGACCTTTAGGAATAATATTAAATCTAATACGATGACTACTTTTAATTTTAAATAATATTCTGAATGCTTTTAGCCCTTTATTTCCTCTGTGAGAATCATTCAAAGTTCGAGTCATTCGTATGTCTTTAAATAAATATATATATATATATATATATATATATTTATTTATTTATTTATTTATTTATGAAATCACTAAAATAAAATAAGGCTAATAAAATTTTCATCAACTGCTTTCGATTTTATATAAGCTTCAACAGATATATGCTTTATTGTACTTTCCAAATTTCCTTTAACTGTTTTTTTTTAATTGACTACTTTATGAAATAGATTAATGGACTATGAAGAAAAATTATAAAAAACGGCGATGTGCGTTCTTCATAGAATTAAAGATTTAAATTTGTTTATTTGTTTGGTTGCTTTTTGAGAAAGGGTCCCTCTATGTGGTTCAGACCAGTGTTGAACTCACTATGTAGCCCAGGCTGGCCTCGAACTCATGGCAATCCTCCTGCCTCAGCCTCCCGAGTGCTGGGATTACAGGTGTGCACTACCATTCCCAGCCTTAAACTAGACTTTTAAAAAGGAGATATGATTTAAAAAATTATTTATTTTGATTTCCTTTTCAATTTAGTAAAGTTTTATTTTAAAGTGAGGATCTCATATTGCTTCTTTGTAAAAATAAAAGAAAAAAATAAATAGGCAGGTTCATGTTACTGTGTTAGGATGTTACCAAATGCTTCACTTTCAATGCGCTAAACAAATTAGCAAGAATCATTGCTACAGCTCAAATGAATCATATTCTTGATTTAATCAGGGAACATGGCTAGTTAAAACTAGAGGAAAGGGGATATTTTAGTTTGGGTGATATCTGACAATTTAAAAAAACATATTTTTAGATACATCCTTA
Organism: Hystrix cristata; assembly: GCA_004026905.1. Taxonomy (NCBI): domain Eukaryota; kingdom Metazoa; phylum Chordata; class Mammalia; order Rodentia; family Hystricidae; genus Hystrix; species Hystrix cristata. Next base: position 53,565 of record PVJO010007816.1, on the reverse strand, counting down.
TTCCACTGACAGTAATAATATAAGTTTTGGTGGATAAATTGTCTAAATTTGGGAATGCTGTTTAAAGGCCACAGGATTATTTGGTTTTTATAAAAAACATAAACAGATGAAATTTATTTCTGGATTTGTAGTATATCTCAAATCGCAAGCATTCAAAATATGCAAAGCAGCCAGAATTATAACTCATTTTACTAAGCTTATGGTGCATAAGGGGGAAAAAATATGTACCTGAATTCACAGCAAACCTGAGATTTGCAATACACTACAAGTTAACAAGGAAAATAGCCACATAAGCCTTAGGGTAATGGTATTTGCTAGAACAAAAGAATATAATAATTCTAGAGAAGGATTCTTGAAAAGGATTCTAAAATTACACAGCAAGTATATTTAAAGGAAAATAATAATTTACGATAATGTTGACACTCTATGAAAATTTTTCCATCAGTTTTGGCACATTTATTGTAAGAATATATGTAAAACAAAAGTGTTCACTGTTTAAATGACTTATCTGCTCTGAGATTTACATTTTAAATGCTCGAATTTAGTTGAGAATTTTCTGCTAGCTTTATAATTTCTTGTACGTAAAATATAACCATCGGGTGTTTGATTTTAAATAAGAATTCTACCACGGTAACATTTCTCATTAGTTGGGAAACGAATCCTATCAAATCAGTATTAGAGTCAATGACATTTAGTATTTCGGTAGGAATGTGGCTTTCTAAATTTTCTTTCAAAGCATGATATCCTTCTCGAAGATATGTTTAGCCCATCAAATTTTCCTAAAGATTGTCCAACAGTTTTGTCTAGCACTTTCAAATACACTACATAAGTATATTAGAATTTTGAGGAATTGAAGTTCATATGAGAAAATATTCCCTTTGTTAATACTAGTTTTATTCATGAATGCAGCTAAATTCAATCTTTCAGCAACATTCCGCCAGATACTAATGGTAGAATAAAATATGTTCAATTTATTCCTTCAAAAGCTCATTTAACAAAATACTTGGGTACATAGCATTTTTCTACTGATGAATATGTATTAAAATATTGATCGTATGTAAACTTACACATTATTAAGCCACGTTACTATTAATAACTATGTCGAATATAGTTTGGTGAAAGTATTTGTAAGTAAAATTTTCAAATTGTTTGTTGTGTATTATTTAGTCAATTGCCACAATGAACCAAACAGAAGAGACAATGTAACCTTTACTTACGTGGCACTGGAGGTCCAGGAAGGAGGCAAAAGAAAACCTTGCTATCTTCCCACCATTGTATTTTTCCAAGTTGAAAGAGCCAATAATCAGAAGATATGTGTTGAAGATGGACAGAAAAACCTTTTAGTCAAGACCTCACGCTATAAAGACACTGTCCCAAGATGCTAAGTAGTCTGTTCTGATCATCAGGCCCTTCATGGTCAGGTCCCCAAAGGGGGTTCAGGGTCTAGGAAGTCAGAAAGAACAAGAGCTTGACTGACCCAGGGGCCCTGAGTGTTTGGCTGCATCTCCTTTCTGGAAAACTGTTCACAAGTCTCATGGATCCACAGAGCTTCCCCCCATGAGGCTTACCAGGCAAGACTTGTAGTTGTGTGTATTTGGGTTGAAAGGTAGTGTGAGGTCATAAGATATACAGGATTTTGTCCTACATTGGCTTTCTCAAAAACCGGTTTCTTTAGTTTATGCATTTTATCCACAAACTAAATATATTAAAAGCTAAAGTAACAAAATTTGTATAGAAAAAATTATATTTTTGATAAAGCTATCATTTAAAGCCATTTAAAATATCTAGATTAGAATGAATAGTGTTTTTTCTATAATGTCTATCATTACATTATGTAATTTTTCAGTTTATGAATGGCAGACTCATGAGAGAATCCAGAATTTTACTTTCTTGGTTTTCTTTGGAGTTGTGCATGTAAGTATATTAGATGCACTCCCCCAATTTAGATTCATATTTTACTGAACCAAAAATGAAGGCATCTCATTTGAGTTCTGTCACTATGAGAATTTACAAATGTGGAGAAAACCCATCTCCTAAAACTAAAATGTTAGAAAAATATATTAAGAACAACATTAAAAGAATTATTGATTGGACAAGACATATCTCAAAAAGAATGAGTTCATAATTAAAATGCAAAGAAAGAAAGAAAGAGAAAGAAGGAAGGAAAGAGTAAGAAAGGAAATGGAAGAAAGGAAACAAAAGAGACAAAGACTGAAGCCCGTTGAATAATTTAATGCCAAACATATTTGAATCATTCTCTCTCTCTCTTTCCCCCAATGTGCAGCATCGCAATATTAGTACAAAAAGCAACTGTATATTCTATCCCATTTTCTTTTATGATTAATATCTTATGTCAGTATTGTACATTTAACATGACCCATTCAATAGAATTGGTGCATAATGTTTCAGCAAACTTCACACTTTTTCATTAATACTTACCTAATTCCCTTCTTTTCTTTCTGTATTCTATCTATGAAGTCACATTACATACATAGTAACAGTTTTTGACCTTCCCTATATTTAATGATTTGGACATTTTTTGAGAAGTTCTCATTGGGTGGAAGATAATGTTCCTCAATTTCCTCTGCCTGATATGTTCTTTATACTTAAACTAATGGGCTTGTAGTTCAAGACTAATGAAGAATTCAGGGGGCAGAAAAATCTTAAGAATGTTATTATCAATTAAAAAACAAAAAACACTTGCATAAATCTATGGTCTGAAAGCAATATACCACCAAGGTAAGGGTAAAATTTAACCAAATTGTGAATTCTAGAGAGAAACTAAAAGCCAACCAACCAACCAAACAAACAAACTTTATTGTCATGATATCAGAATTAAGTAGAGAAAAAAATTCTCTTAAGGATACCCGATTAAAACCTTGCTCTCCACCAGGTTTGTAGCTAAGAGTCATAAATCTTTCAGTCTACACACTTTGCTAAACTGTATATATATTTTAATTGGTTTCAGTATAGTAGTTTTGCAGTTACCTGATATGAGGAATACAAAATTTTAGTAACATCTGTAAATAAGGTCAATGAAAAAGTGTTAAGTCCTGAATTCATGTGATAAGAACAAATCAAAATGAACCCTAAAGCCCACTGTGATAAAGGAACCATGACCAGGATTAGCAGAACGGAAGTCCGTCTGAATCAGGTGCGGATGTCTTAGGTGTGAATTAAGAGACAAGAACAAAGTAAATATATTGAATATGCCTAAAATTGAAAAGAGGGAAGAACAAGGAACATCGTCACTCAAGGCAGTAGTTTGGCTGATCAGTGTTCATGCTTACATCAACCCAAAGTTCTGGATGGAATCTGAAAGCTACATTTCATGGAAACAAAGCTATAGAATAAAAGAACTAAAGGAATGAGATTCCAAAGCAGAGGAAAACCATAGAGATAAATGCACAGTCTCTAGGTTTTCTTGGGGTTTTTTTGTTTGTTTGTTTGTTTGTTTTTGCTTTTTTGTTTGATTTTATTTATTGAGTCATTAGTTTTGTTCTGTTTTTTCCCAGAAAACATTTGCTAATCCCAGTCCATTGAAAACAGTGCCTAAACAGAAAAGAACCGTAATCTAAATAAGAGACCTATTTTGTATGAAAATTCACTATTAACAGATACGTCATTATCTGGGAGGGAAAAATGGATGATTTTAGAGAACTAATTATCCATATGTTTAAGAAATATTAGATTGCTTGCTCAAAAAATATATAAAAGTTAATCTCAAGTAGGCAAAATAATAAAGGTAAAAGTAGTGACAACAAAATGTTTAAATGCTTGCACTGGAAAATGCGATGTTGGGGAAAGAAAATAGGATAATGGATCTGACTTAAGTGTTGGATGCTTTTCCGTTTTAACCCTTCCTCTAAGCCTTAGGCCTCTGCTTTGGACAAGACCACACGACACCTGCGTCCAAGCCCTGATGACAGAAAGGGTCAAACAGGAAAGCCTCTGCCTCGCTCTGTCTGTTAGCAGTGGCAAGGAATCCTGAGGTGACCTTTCCTGTGCTTTCAACCCATTTCTGCTACAGTTCTGGAAGCCTCCTCAGGCTAATAATGGAGCTCTCCTACTCTCGTGTTTGTGTTTGGTATCAACAGTCTCAATAACGGAGATACTATTTCTGTTGTGCAGTCACGGTGGAATTGCTTTGAAAACTCCATAAAGCCCCCAAACAAAGGGAAGTATATGCAGTGAAAATGGAACTTTTTAAATTAAATGATGTGCTAAAGAATAGAAAAAGATTAGTTACATCCTAACAAATCATATTTGCAGTTTTGATAGACCTGATACCGGAAAACTGTTTACATTTATGAATACAATGATAAGCACAATATTTTAAAAGCCAATACCCTAAAAGAATGAATGAGTGAAGATCTGGTTAGATACTTCACAAAGAGGAAATGTGACGGGCCCTGAAACATGGGAAAACAAGTTCACTTTCGCTAGTAATGATGGAAATAATAAGTAAAGCCCCAACGTGAATAACATTTATATGCACCATTTTATATAAATAAAAACCTGCCAGTGATAGGTGCTGTTGTGTGTGTAGAGCTACTGAACCTGCCTATGGAATTGTGAATTAGTGAACCATCTGGAAATTAAATTTGCATCATTTATGAAATTTGAATATAAGCATACTCATGGATTCTACTTCAGATTCTTGGTATAATGTTACTCTACTTCTCACTTCTAAGGTTCCATTAATGAAAACTCAATGTAAGTCCTGTTCCAGTTATTTTCCAATATACTTCTTCTTGTATACCAATCATATGTTGAGATTATGTATTTACTTGCTTTTCTTTTATTACATATTTATTACACTGGGTATAAACTTACAAAATTATCCAAAATCACATATACCTGGCTAGAAAATATTAAAGCAACACTTGCGTTAAAGTTATATAATGAATGAAAAAAATGACTTAGCTGTATTCATTTGTCAGAGGATTGTTTTATGTTTTATTTATACTACATTTGCAGAAAGTTTGTGAGAACTTGAGATAATATATACAAAACACTACATTGACTAAAACAGCTCATAGTCATATAAATTTAGTTACATTTATCTTCAATATTTCATTTTGTCATGATGGGTAGCAACAGTTAAAACATTAGTCAAAAAATAGTGTTTCTATTTTCTTACCTTGTCAACTTTTTCAAACCAAGATTACCTGTTCCGTGCATCAGAGATTATGCTCATTTTTACAAATTCCTTTTAGTTAAAAATAATTAAAACAAGTTCAAATAAGAAGTAATAATTGATTTGTAAATTTGAGTTGCATTTTTGCAAAGCATTTTGTATTGTGAAACACAAAATAATACGCACTGTAGAAATAGCTTTCATGATTGTGTAATGAATCAAATTTTGTTGCTTGAATCATGTGATGTCAGTAAGATAGATATGGTGGTTTTTGCTTATTATATTTCCGTATTAGTCACTTTCTCTGTGCCAAGACAAAACAACCAACAAACGCAATTTCAAAGAGAAGGGTTTTGGCCCACAATTTTAGAAGACTCAATCCACGATCAGATGGCTCCAAGGCAGGCATGACCTGGTGGCGAGGCCGAGCTCAGGGAAACGTTGCTCATTTCATGATGCCCAAGGAGCACAGAGAGAAAGGAGCCAGTAAGGAGACACTTCTCCAGCTCACACCCCAGAGACCTGCCTCTTCCAACCAGGCCCACCTCCCAGCAGCACCCAGAGCATTCGAAATGATGAAAGGATGGATTCACAGATGAACACAGCACACGCCCATTTCTAAAAGTGCCTTCTAAAAGTGCCACCTCTGGACACAAGAGGCCTTTGGAAGACATTCTAGCAACCATTCCCTCCTGAGAATCCAGGTCCAGCATCTTAACTTTTACCACATATTAAGCATTATCTGCTTTTGTTGTCAGTGTTTATTTTTTAGTAGTACATGTTTGTAGCGGTTAATGATTACATTCCTCGTGGGGAATTGGTACATGTACACAGCACGTCTCATGTTAAAGAGATACACTCTGCTGAAGGATCAAATAGGTGAAACTCATGAAGACACAGGAGTAGGCAAGGAGTTTGTGAACAGAACTCAAATGGCACAAGAAGTAGTATCAAGAACCAAAAATGGGATCCTATCACATTACAAACCTTCCCCCCCCCAAAGGAAACAACTAATAGAGTGTAGACACAACCTGCACGCTGGGAGGAAATTTTGGTCAGCTACTCAGACAGAGGACTAATATCTAGAATATATAACAAAATAAAATAAATTAGACCCCCCGAAATAAAAGCCACAATTAAAAAAAAGGGCAACCGAAATAGATACTTCTCAGAAGTACAAGCAGCCTATAAATACATGAAATAATGTTCAATATCACTGCCATTAGAAAAAGAAGGATAAACTTGAGTCATTTTCAGGCAAGTGAATGCACCTTGCAACTATAATGTTAAGTGCACAAATCAGACACACGAGTTTAAATATCACACGGTCTCTCACATGTGTAAGGAAAAGGAGAGATAGTGCAAAAATAATCCCAGAAGAATAAAATAAAAAAGAGCATATATTGGCCTCAATAATGTTATACCTTGATATTTTTATGCTTTGGTAAGTATTCAACTTAATTAATTTTGAATCCCTAAATTATGAAGTCTGTATATCCAGACCAAAATGTCATTGAAGTAGTCAGACGTAAAATATGTAGATGGCAAGGAGAAATTATTGTTGGGCATAACATTTTCTGTCTTTTGTAGGCATGATATTCATTAAATTAGGAGATAATTATATGTTTTCTTGCAGGAATGAGTATATAATAACCATACTCTGTTGAGAGTGGAGTGAATGTAGGACAAATTTTGCTCAACCCAATATTGGGCAACAGGAGCTCTTAGATAGATGTATGTTCCCGTTGACTCATCTCTATCACTTTTTTTCTTAATATTTTAAAATAATTTCCAGTTTGACTCAATTCTTCATGGTAGTTAAGATTGACATAAATTAGAAGTTGCATAGATGTACTTTATTTTGTTTGCAACATAATTCCAAAGAGGCTCATTGGATGCCCTTATTCTTATTGTTTAGCAATTTGACATAAAGTTGAAAAGAGCACACGAGTGCATAACTCATATTTGTTTTTCTACATTAGTCACTTTTTAATTGCTGGGACAATATATCCAGCATCCATAACTTAAAGGAGGAGAAGTTTATTTTGGCTCACAGTTTAATAGATTTAGTCCCTGGTCAGCTGGCTCCCGGGCAGAAATGGCAGGGCAGAAAGCATGGTGGAGGAAAGCTATTTATTGCATGATAGCTGGGGAGCAGAGAAAGAAGAGAGGTGTAGGGACAAGAATACAGCCTTCCAACTCACACCCCTAATGACCTACCTTTTCTGACCAGAGCCAGCCTCCTAACATGAGATTCTTGAGGGACATTTTAGATCTAAACCATAAGAGTTTTGTTCTTTAGTATGAACTCAGGAAGTTTGGAGGCTTGGGAATATACCATTCGGATCTGTTGTGAGGAGCGTGACAGACTGGTGACCCAGCTGCTGTCCTTCTGCAGCAAGCACTGCATTTGGGTAGCACTTATACTTCCCAACTGTAACTGATTTCACTATATGGAGTACTGAAAGCCAACTATTTTGACAAGGGTCCTCTCAACCGGCAACTTGAGCTCAAATGTGCCTCCCTTGTCCTGCAAAAATTAGAATTGCTGTTCATAAGTGGAGTTACCTTTCCTTCTTTTGTATGCACACTTGCTCCTAATTTTAAAATTGATCTTCCCAGGATGTTTCCATTAAGATAATTCACCAATATTACATTCCTGTATAGAAAACCCAATTACCTACATGAATTACATTATGAATAAGTATACCTCAATTCCTGGAAAATCTATGGAAATTATATGCTGAATTTAAGAATACCTAAATCCTCAGCATAGTAAATCTTCTATATTCCCCTTCCATGCCTAAATGTGATGCGTTTTTCCTATTGTTCCTGGTTTCTTTCTAGCTCAACACATGAGTGTTTTAATACAACCCATCAACTAATATTTATTAAGTGTCTCTCTTCTATGGTACTCTGCTTGATTATGGGTCCAGAAAGACTAATAAGGTATGACAATACTAATTGATTAGTGGAGTAGAAAAGCATATGAAATATTTGCTTTTAAAAAATCAAGTTTAAAAGTCTGTACAGATTGATGATATGGGAATATAAAAGATTAGTAAATTTATATCTTGGAGCTTTGCTAAATAATGTTAACTAAGAACAAACAAGAAGGCAGTTATATGTTTTCTGAAGTAACATTTAAAAAGTATCTTTCCTTTTTAAAAAAAATAAAATGAGTTGAGAGCTTATTTTTCGATTACAGTGTTATTAATAACTTCATTTTCATAAGTGACAAAAATATCTTTATGTGTGCAGATTTAGTATCTTTATAGTCATTCAGATGCAAACAGTGTATAATGTCTACTTTGCTACCCTGACTGATGCATAGATTATTGAAAATTTTCTTGAAAGTACAGTGATCATTTCTACTAGTATTTGGTTGCTCTTTTGTTGGTTAATTGCTTCATTGTGAGAGCTTATACTTGGAAATGTTGCTCATTTTAAACTCTTTGAAAATATTATTTTATGGTGATGACTGTTGGATGTTTCATGTGCCCTTGAAAATAATGTACATTTTGTAAATAGTAAGTCCAGTTATTCTACATTTGCAAATTAGAATGTCACTATTCAAGTTTTCTGTATCTTTATAGTAGAAATGTGTCCTTAATTTATTGACAATTGAAGAGCTATATTTAAATCTCTAATAAAATTTTGGATATGTTGATTTCTTCTCATTTACAGAATGTTTTTGCAGGTACTGCATTTATAAAGAATTCTAGAATTCTTAGCTTATTTTATATATTTCCTTTATATCATTATCCAATGCACTTCCTTTTAATAATGCTTCTTGTCTTATAATCTGCTTTGTTTTTATATGTAAAATTACACCAACTCGTCTATGTTTAGTATTTGCATAGTAGGCAATAGCATTTAAAATTCTATTGGTGAACATCAAAGATCTCAGAATAAACTTAAATAAAAAGGAATAAAATCACCTCAATGATTTTTAACTGTTCAGTGACATTGTCAAAGACATAAACTAAGGTATAGACTACATTTGTGGATTGTCAGATTCTGTATCATGTGGATGGAAATTCTCCCTACATCCATATATTAACATGTTTTAAGTTATTTCAATATAATCCCACTGACAATCCAAAAATTTTTTTTAATTTAGTAATCAATTATCAGATTACTAAATTTATGGCAACATGTAGCAATTCTGAAATTGTCCAGAAAATCATCAAGAAAATTAACAAACCTGGAAGATTTATACTACCACATAGTGAGGCTTAGAATTACAGTGATGAGAGCAGTGTGGCATTAAACCAAATGGAACTGTGTCAATATTCTGCAAATTATACTGTTTTTAACTCGACTCCCGTAAGTCATGAAAGCCATTGGTATCACTTTTTACTAAATATTTGCACAATTTTTTTCTTTACAGATGAGAATATGTTTAGTTCAGTGGCATAATTTAACTGCTTTAAATATTGTTCTTTTGACAGTTTTGCAAAACTATATACAGTACTTTTTGCTTCAGCATTCTTCCTAGAAGATAAAAATGATCATAAATCCAAAACGAAAAAGTAAATTAACAACCTAAAAAAATATATCAATCATATATCATAAAAACGAATATTCCTTGGGGAGTATAGTGGTTCTGCTTCAGAGAAACTAACATAATTCAGCAGTTGATGGTGGAAAAGCTCATGAAAGAGTCAAGGAATGTTTCATTTGAGCTTTGGTAAAATTTAGTAAGAATTAATGTTAAAAGAAAAAAATTGTAATAGAGGATACAAATGCAATGTTTCAACCTACAAAAGAGTATTTCTCAGAATGCCAGAGTTGTGATGAAAGGGATGAGCATGCATATTCTGAGTTTGGAAATACACATTGTATTTTTCTTCAGAAATAGAATATTCTCTATGTGCAGACCTAGAAGAATCGGTGAAGTTTCTTTAAACATCCCCATCAGACTGTCTGTCAACATTATATTTAACAGTGTTAGGTTAGCATATTCGTTCTTTCACTTATTTATATGATTTCAAGAAATACTTTTTGAGAATCCGTTGTTTGCAATATATTGCATTGAATCTGGGTGCTGATAAAAGGTAACTCAGATACAGAACTTGCTTTCAAAAATATTTTAAAATTATTTTGTCTCTATATTTATACTTTATAATAACATATTTTGAAATTATATTATTTTTTCATATAGTTATATCAGGTGAATTGCCAGAATAATTTTGTCTAGGATATGTGTGAATGTGTGTGTGTATGTGTGTACATTTTTCTATGGACAGTGTAGAAGCAAGTGGGAATAATTTATCTGAATTGACATACAGATGCCAAAATTTAAGATGATCTCTCTAAAGCCACAAATGTAGGTGTTTATGCTAAAAATAAGTTACTGAATATTTAATCTCAGATGTTCTTAATTTGTGAAATTCATTAAGACAATTTTCCAAAACATAGTAAGTGTGTAAAACTTATTGTAGTAATAAATTGTGTTTGAAAGACATTTATTTTCTGACGTAGAATAAAATAATTTAATAATGTATCATAATTTCAGTAAAGATAATATGTATGCTAAGTGTAATGACACTTCCAGAATATGCAAAGTACAAAATTTCTTAGGATTATATGCTTCTAATTATTATTTTATCAATCTGTCCCTTTGGGTGAATATTTTAACTTAATTTTGACCAAATTAAATGTCAGGATTAATATATTATATTTCACATTCTACTACCTACTAAAATCATAATGCTGATTTATTGCTGTGATCTCCTATTTAAAGCATGAACAAGAACTATTAAACTCTCATTCCAGAAGGGAAATTTTTATTATTAACAGATGCAGTCTAACTGGGGAGTCTCACCCTGCCATGAAATAAGAGTCTGACTTCAAGATGCGTTTACTCATGATGTGCGTATAGGGACCAAGAGGTGGGTCTGCCCTGGGCCTGGGCAGCGTTCTCAGCTTCTGTTGTCATCAGCTTGCTAAGTGATTCTGCCGCCTTTGTCCCCAGAGGCCTGTGTATTGTTATATTTCTTCCTGTGTAAACACTCTTCTACCAGAGCAGATGAGCACACTCTCCTCCTCCCTACTTTGCTCTAATAAAATCCCCATTTTTCACAAACAGAAAGACGTTCATTTTTCCCGCCTCATTTTTCAACTATCAAATCATGGCATTTCAAATTTTAAGTAAACAAAAAGTCCAATTTTTCATACTGACAGCGGCTGAACTGATATATGAACCTAAAACACTAAATGACTTATTCCTGATGATATTTGAAGAAGCCCCTTATTTTTAAAAAACATGTCAAAATGATTTGTTTTGGCATTGCATTCTAGCCCTTGTTTTTTCAGGTTCTTAATAGACTATGTTTCATGATCCAGGGTGCAGATCTTTCTTCTGATTTAGACCCCGTCTACTAAAATCTCCTCATTACAAACTCAAAGGACATTTAATGCTGTCTACTCCCTACACAAATAGCTCTCCTAAGCTTGTAGGTGGCCTGGTTAACTACTGGAATCTTGGAAGCAGGAGACATAGTGACAGACATGAAACTTCTTTTTCTTTAACCTTTAGAGTGAACTGCAGTGCAAGCGTGTCTAAGCAACTTCCAAGATGGACAGAACCTCTTTCCTTGCCTGGATAGCTTAAGAGAGAAAATAAGTGTTGCTGCAATTGACTTCATTTTCCTTCCAGTCACAGCAACACAGAGACGTGTTTGGAGAAGAAAGTACCTGGAGCCATCCACACAATGCGGCACCTGCACCCACCTGCCTGTGTCAGTGGACGGTGATAAATGAAAAGGGCTGTGAGACGCCTCTTGGATCTGAGGTTTCCACCTTTCAGGAGTGACTTGTAAGGAACCCGTGGTTTGAGGGACGCCAAAAGCTACACAGTTACTGCTTCATCCCAGGACCTCAGTATAGTCGTAAAGCTCACTGGCAAAGAGATTAAAATACAAAGTTAGAATCCAAACTGGAAGATACCTCTTCACTCATTTTGTAGGGATGGGGTCCCCATAGGTAGGGAAAGCGTAGGGAAAAGGCCTCATTGGACAATATTAAAATTTGATAGACAATTTTGACCTCTACAGCTAGACTCTGAAACCCAGAGACAGCTATAATCCAATAGTTGAAGCATAAAGACAAAGATGACAGACAAACCCATGAGCCAATGAGATTCTAAGGGCAGATGCAAAGAAAACCCAATAAAAAGAGACTACAGAGAGGGGTCCACAAGTATTTCGCTTTTGAATGCTCCCTACTCGCTGAGTAGCTATATATCATCTGTTTTCTCCCTTTTTCACCATCTTTAAATAAATCGTCTTCTCTTAGTTTAAACTCAGTTTCTTTAATTCTTTACTGTAGCTGGGTTTATGATCGCGGGGAGCTGCCTTTTCTAGCAGGGCAGCTGCTCACGGTCCACCTCCGGATGTAACAGTTTTCACTCTTACAGGCCGCAGGGTGCAAGAGGCTCCTAGCCTAGAATTGCATTTTTATGTTAATTGACAAATAACGTCATATATTTAAAAGTGTACAATCGCCTGCTTTGATATATTTAGATACTTGTCAACACCTGCTTGATAGCAAACATATAAATCATCTCAAAAAGTATTGTGTACATTTTGTTCCTTTTCATTCTTAAGTAGGATTCCATTGTGTAGATTTGCCACAATTTATTATCCATTCTCCTGTTAAAAAAAAATGAGCTTATTTCCAGTATTTTAGCTACTACAAATAAAGTAATTATAGATATCAGTGTGTAAGTTTTTCCAGCAGCATACAGCAAATTTTTGTCACATTGGTTAAATAATCAGGGTTAAAGTAGATGCATCGTATGCTAAGTGTCTGCTGGACTTGTTGAGAAGCTTCCAGACTGTGGAGAATATAGCATTGCAGTTTCCCCAAGTCCTCGCCAGGCCTGGGTTTCCACACCTGCTTAAGTGCAGTCACTCTAAGTCGTGTTTGTAGCAGTATCACGTTATTTTGAAATGTATCATATGTCCACAAATTACAATGTACACTTTTCTAGGTATATGAAACAGAACTTTGTTACACATGTTTGTTTTTCATATATAAGTTCTTTGGTGAAGTGTGTTCTCTAAACTTTTTCCAATTTTACCTTTTTTTGTTTGTTTTTATCAAAAAAAATTTACATTCTGTGTGCAGAGATGAGACATGTTCACAAAAGATCTTTATTCCTTTTTATCCCCTTTCCCTCCACTCCTACCTTCTCCCTCTAATTCTTGATCCCTTTTCCATGCGAGAAAGATCTGTCTCCCTATTTCTTATTACCTATTATTTATTTTGCTCTTTATTTATAAATTGTGGCTTTCATATGAAAGAAACAATGTAATATTTAAGCTTGTATATCTGATTTGTTTTGCTTAAAATAATGGTCTCAGGATGCATCCATTTTCCTGCAAATGTCTCAAGTTTATCTTTCTTTGTAGCAGAACAGTACTCCAATATGCGTGAATACTGTGTTTTCTTTATCCTATTATCTCTTATTTTGCTCTTTATTTATATTTTGGATTTCTCATATAAGAGAAACAATGTGTTATTTAAACTTGTGTGTCTGATTTATCTCATTTAACACCATCAACTCAAGGTGCATCCATTTTTCTAGAAATGACTCAAATTTATCCTCCTTTATGGCAGAGTAGTACTCCATTGTGTATACATACTACAATTTCTTTATACGTTAATCCGTTGATGGACATATAGGATGCTTCCAAGATGTAGTTATTATGAATTGTGCTTCTATAAACATGGGTATGTAAGTATCACTGTAATTTATTACTATTTAACATTATATATTTTAGACCCATTACCGGGTATCCTTACCAAGCATTTTTCTTCCAATCGTGCTTTTACTTTTTTATTTAACAGTGTCTTTCTTACTTTTGGTAAATTAGATTACCTATTTTTTGATCCTGGTTTTAGGATCACATCTCTAAAAGCTTTGTCTAGCTCCAGCTAGATTCACAGGTTTTATTTTACAGTCAAGTACGAAATATTTTGAGTAAAAATTTGTAAATGGGGTCAAAAATGAAGCTCCTTATCCGCATAAAGGTATGAATATTTTCAGCACAATTTGTGGAAAAGAATACCCAATTTCCATTGAATGGCCTTCAGAGCTTTGTTGAAAGTCACACTGTTCATGATTTCCCATATATGTCAAATATATTGGGGTTATTTCTAGATTCCCCCTTGAGGTACACGGACATAACTTGACTCTTCTTGTGAAAATATTAGAATACTTTAGTATTAGTTTTATAATTAATAAATGTTTACATGTAGCTTTAAGTGTCATAAAAATCCAATGTTATTAGTTCTCTCATTATTATTTGAGGGTGTAGTTTTTATGTCTTTGCTATTTAAATATGAAATTTCACTTGGCAATTTCTTAAGAGAATCTGCTGAGATTTTGATTAAGACTTTATAGAGTTTATAAACAAATTACAGAAGAATTAATATCTTAAAACAGTCGAGTCTCCCTTAACCCAATAACCCAGCGAGTACATTTCACTCATCGATGTTTTATAGTTTATAGGTCTTGAATCTTTTGTCAGCTATCTCAAGTATTTCATCATTTTGCTGTTGCACATTGAACTGATTTTTGAAAAGTCTATGTATTTTCAGCATGCAGCAATAGAATTTAAGTTCATATTTTTTAATTTTCTTAGTACATTTTAATACTTCAAAATGACGGGACTTACTTTGGGTGTATGCATTTCCCATATGTTAATTCAACCCCATTGCCTTCCTCACCCAGCTTGTCTCCAGCTCAAATCCAGAAGTCCACCTCTTGATTTTCTGTCCTCTCTCTTTTATTTTAATTCTTTATTAATTTATGTATTTTTAGCTTTTTCATATAAGAGAAATCAAATGCTGTTTAACTTAAATCCTAAGCTTATTTATTAGTTCTGGTAGTTTGTTTCTCTTTTTATAAATTCCATCATTTAGGTCATTATGTTACCTCTATAAAGACAATTTCGCTTTTTCCTTTGAATCTGTATTCACTGTGCTCATATTCTTTGCTTTTTTATTTGTTTATTTATTTGCCTTGTTTGTTCTGGCACTGTCTAGAATGCCTGAACTAAAACCCAATGTTGAGAATAAGTTATCAACAATTTTAGGGGAAAATTATTCACTATTTCTCAATTCAGTATGATATTAAAGGCAGCTTTATCAAGCTGACAGAGTTTCTTCTATTCACAGTTAAAAGTTTATATCTCGAATAACTGGGTTTTACTAGTTATTTTCTCTGTGTCTATTGAGAATATATATATACATATATTATTCTATACATATTTGTCTATCTATCATCTATCTCTTGGTCTGTATATGCATCACTCTCTTTATTTTGTGCTGAGGATTGAATTCAGGGCTTTGAGCTTGAAAGACAAGTACTGCATCACTCTATTAGTAAGTGAATTGCATTAATCTTTTTTCTTAGGCCAATCTTAAACTCATGGAATAAACTCTGTTAGATCATAATAATTTATCCTTGTATTGCTGGATTTGAAATGCTGAAAGTTGCTTGGGTTTTTTGCATCCAAGTTCATCAGGGATATTAATTTGTGTTTTTGTTTAGGTAATTTGCTTATATAACTTTCATATCAGGATAATGGCTTCATAGAATTCTTCAGCTTCCTAAAAGAGTTTGAGCAGGATTGGTCCCATTCTTTTTTTTCTTAAATGTTTGTTAGAATTTAGTAGTGAATCCATTTTACACTGCAGTCTTTGTGAAAAGATTTCCAAATACAAGTTCCATTTTTTTAATGCAAGTAATACTGAGTGAGCTTGGTAAGTTATTTTTTTTAATTTCCCATTTCGGTTTCTGGATTTACTAGAATAAACTGTTTTATAATATTCCTTCATTATTCATTTAATATTTTTAGGTATAATTATGTGAACAAACATTTTTGTTTTGGTCATATTTGTTTTATCTCTCCTCCATTTTTTTCCTGGTTAGTCTGATTCAAACGAAATTTGGCAAAAAAATATTTTCTTTTGCAAAGAATAAAAATTTACACTTTAGTCCAAAGTGGTCTTCTTCTGTATATATTTTTTAACTTCACTTTTAATTATCTTTTAAAATATGTTCAAGGACTGATCAAAATTTCAGTATGTGTTCAAATAAAATTAAATTATTGTGGTAAATACATTTCCATTAACCATTCTCTAAATATTCCCCCTCCTTCATGCTCAATTATCATCTTGCCACTTTCTGAAGCTTTTCTGGAAGTCCCTTCCCTGAGTGTCTTACGAGATGTTATACAAATGTGGCAAATGTTGCTGCCAAATGCCATCCCAAGGAGGCTTGGAAACCATCAGAGTGGGTCTTCACCCACCTTAGGAATATGGCAGCAGCCCTTATGACTCTCCTCCAAGGTCGAAATGATCACTTTTGAATCAATTCAGGACATCCCGGCAGCCGGGACTGTGCAACTAAAGACACTCATAAAGGGAGAATTTCAAAACTGCCCCAGAAAACGACACGAATGATGGAATAAATGTGTGCAAAGTAGGAGGAAGTATTTTGAGAGGAATTCATGGCAGTGTGTCTTTTACTGGAATATTTTTTTTTTAATTTAATCATTCATTACGTGACCACATCTCATAAGTACAGGTATGTTTGTGTGTACCTATGTCTGTGTGCATGTGCCACTTCTTAGTAGACATGCCACAAAACTGGCCAAATGCTGAATTTTGCCCACATGCAATTATTTGCTAAAGACCAAAACTAGAGTTTTATTAATCAATTGATTTTCTCAAAGAAGTACCTTTTAGTTCCTTGATTTTGTCTGCCATTTTTTCCTTCCAGTTTAATTGTACTGACTCTGGTCCTTATTATTTATTTCCCTCTTTTTCCTGCGTAATTTTCTCTGCATTTTGCTACTTAAGGAAGAAGTTGACTCCATTTCTAATAATGATATTTACTGATGCAAAATTCTTCCCAAGTACAGCTATAACAGCATCCTGAAAATTTTGTACGTTGTTTTTATTGTCATTAAGTTAAAAATGCTTCCCTCTGTCTTTCAATTTCTTCTTTGATTAAGATAGTTTATCATATCTATGATTAAGGATTTAAGCATTAAAAGATTTTATAGGAAAGCACTATTGATTTATGATTTACATTCATTTTGTCAGGGAAAATATTCTGTAGAACTTCAAGTTTCTGGAGACTTCTTTTATGGATCAGTTGTTTCAAGTTTCTGGAGACTTCTTTTATGGATCAGAATATGGTCAATTTTTGTAAATATTGCGTGTAACTTGGAAGAAAATGTATTCTGCTGCTATTCTGTGCAGTATTTTGTAAATGTTAAGCAAGTCACATCAGCTGATAAGGTTGCTCAAGTCTTCTAAATCCTAACTGACCCTGTATTTGTTTTATCAGGTTGTAAAAAAATAATTTTGAGCTATCAGATCCAATTAGAGACTTACATATCACCCCTTGCCATTATGTTTTTATATATGTTGAAACCTTGTGTGTTAGTCATTTTCCTAATGCTGGGACACAAAGTCTTACACCTTCAATTTAATGGAGGAGAGATTTATTTTGGCTCATGTGTTTTTTAGAGGAGTCAGTCTGTGCTTGGTCGGCTTCAGGGCAGAAATGTATTAGAGGGGCATGGTGAGGAAGCGAAGGCTCGATCCAAGGCAACCAGGAAGCAGAGAGAGAAGGGAGGATGTAGACAATAATCTGCAATATATAATTCCAGATGATGCCCCCAGTGATGTACTTCCAACCCGTCCTCACTACCAGAACATTCGGCTGCCGGACTCATCGAGTCCCCCGATGCATACATTCCCCCCATGATCCAGTCACCTTCCAAATGTGAAACCTTTGAGGAACATTTGATTGGAAACCACAACACCTTGTTATTATTACATACAGAACTGTTCTAGATTGTGTATCCTGTTGTAAATTGCTTCTTTTAGCATTAGAACACGGTCTTTATCCAAAATAACATTCTTTATAGGAAATAGTTCCGTATGTTATTACTATATCCTTTTTTCTTTTATCCTTTCAGTGTTTTGTTTTTACAGCTAAAGTAGATTTCTAGTAACCAATACATGTTTGCTTCTTCCTTTTTAATCTTGTCTCATGCACTCTGCTTTGAGATTATTTTGACGATTTTCCTGTTTTCAGTCTTTGTAGCTTTGTATCTATCATGTTGCCTTTTTTTTTTTTTCCATTTTTCCATCTGTATTGTGTTTTATATTTCCTCTTTCCTGGCTTCTTAGAAATCGAATATTTTATCAGCCTATTTTCTTATTTTATGGATTACTAAGTAAAACTACTTTGTTACTTTAATTTGTTGCTTTAGGGCATAAATTACATACATTTAACATCACTTTTTTTTCCCCTTCAAGCACTATCATACCACTTTGTGTATAGAAAAGGAAACAACATATTATAATTTTTTTTACACTTTCATATATCACTTTAATATATTTTGCTGAAACTTTTCATAAACTCTCATAATACAGTATAATGATTTTTATTCCAGCCATCTCAAACCTTCTTGGCTGAGCCACATATAAGACACTGTGCATAATATAAAGAATATAAGTTTAAAAAAATTCTTTATTTTTTCTTTTTGTTACCCTATTTAAAAATGAAGGCAAAGAAGAGGTAAACCACAGGTTGGTCACAGATGAAAGAGACAAGTAGTTTTCTTGTTTTGTTTGTTTGTTTGTTGTTTTTGTGGTGCTGGGGATCAAACTCAGGGCCTTGCACCCTGAGCCCTAGGCAAGCACTCTACCACTCGAACTGAATCCCCAACCTGACACAAGTAATTTTTAAAAAATAAAAATCCTATGTTTTCAAAGGTGGTTTCAATCACGATGCTCTTCATGGCTTTGAGTTTATTTCGCACTTCTTGTAGCATTATTTTCCTCTTTCCTTTAAATCTTTTTGCAGTGACTGCCTGCTTGTCGTGGATATTTCCAGCAGGCCTAAAACTATTTTGAGGACAGCCATGCTCTCTAGGCGTGACATTCAGGAGGCTTTCATCCGGGTCTCAGAGCTTCTGCGCCACACGGTGGACGCTTCTGGAAATTTTGCATGCTGGGTGCCTTGCTAAAGTGGCCCTAGTTCCAGAGCTGCTTTCCGGTTTTGCCTTTTTCTGAAAAAAAATGTAGGTTAACATTCACGAGTAGGAAATAATACTGAGATAGCTTATGTGGTTTCTCCTTGGTTTCCCAATAGGAAAATGTTGCATAGCACAACAACAAAACCAGAAAACTGATACTAATATCATCTGAACAGCGTGTGTGTTCAGATTTGACCAGTTCACTGTACACCATGCCGTCAGTCCCCACCTTTTGAATGAATTCCATTCCAGAAGAATTGTTTATAAGTCACATTCATGTGTCAGCTGACAAAGTGAGTTTTAAATAGTCCACCTGTGAAAATTTGCAACTCAATCGTTCCTAAGTTGGGAGTAAATATCAGTGTGGAAGTGACCTGGTTACTCTGTTTTCCTCCCAGCACGTGGTGTTATTACTATTTTTTTGGGGGGGGGCATATTGATAGACGAGAACTCATTTTGTTTCTAATATGCATTTCTCTGATAGCTAGTGGTCTTATAATGTCCTTGTGGTGAAATGCCCCTTCCTGTATTTTGCCCCTTGCTTTCTTTTACTTATTGTCTATTTTCCTTTGTATTCTACTATGTATGAGTCTTTACATAGGATACGTTGTTTTTATTACATATCTAGTCGAAAGTATTTTCTCCCAGCTTATCTTCAACCATGGGACCACTCACACAAAAATCATATTTATTTTTATTTTAATGGGGTCAAAATTACTCATTTTTCCTTTAATGAACAGAGATTAAGGTGCTGAACATGAGCAATCTTTACCAAGATCTAGATTATTGAACATTCCTCATGTTTTGCATGCTGTTTTTCTAAATATTTTATAATTTTATATTTCCATGGTCTATTTTTAGCTATTTTATAATGTTTGAAATTTATTGAAAGTTCATTTTTTGAGAGATTTCTCCCTTCACCCCTATACCTAGGGGAATGCAATTACAAGTAGTTGGACTTACTCATGCTTGTTTCAGTCTTTTATATTATTTTGCCTCTGATTTTATATTCATTTGTTCTGCTGTGTGTTTAATTTTTTTTCTTCTGTCATTAATTACATTCAGTGTATATTTCTCAGCAGACATTGAATCTTTAATTTGTGACAGTTAATTTTGGATTTTTTTGTATCTTCCTTATCTCTACATAAATGTTTGAAAAATATATGTGTGTATGTGCATATATATAATATTATAATTGCTAGTTTTTATTCTTTATTTCTTATCTTTGCTAGTCCTGGATGCTTTAAAATTGTTCTTTCTTCTCACGAGGGTCATATTTTCTTTCTTATTGATGTGTCTGGGAATATTTTATTCACTGAGATATTCTTGATTTTACTTTGGTTGGCCCTAGATTTCTTTGTATTTCTACAAAAATTCTGAGCCTACTTAAGGGAAACAACTCCTCATTGGGAACCACTTGATATCCTTTAATCTTGTTTTTAATGTCTGTTTAACAGACTCAAAGCAACACCTATTTTCCCTTCTGATGAAAGATGTTCCTAAACACCCTGTTTTGAGTTGTGCCTCTTCCCCTCTGTGTGGAACAGAATGCTAGCTGCAGTTTCCTCTAACGTCTTTAACACTTCATTCCCTTCCTTAGTTTCTTCACACCTGGCATTAGTCAGGACTCTACACTTGCTCAGGGACATATCTGCAACTGCTCAGAGTTATTTCTATGTGCAGTTCTCTTCTGTCCTCCAAACCCTCACGCCTTCTTCTCCCCAGACCCTGAGCCGTGACTCTTTTTTCGAGGATTCTGCTGGGCACTGTCTTGGCCTTTATCCCTCTGTCCCAGTTGGTACTCTCTCAGAGAAGCAATATGGACAATTTTAGGAGTTGCATCCCATTTTCTGTTTTTAGGGATGACTGTTCTTTTGTAATGTTCTATCTTGAAAAGCATTTCAAATGATTTTTATGTATTCCAGTTTTTTTTTCACAAGGGGCAATAAATTCAGTTCCTAGTATTTGATTTATGGAAGCAATAGCATCTTTTCATATGCAGTCAGGACGCTACCTATGCGGCTTTGGTTAAATCACATTTCCCCTTTCAGCATGATGATAGTTTCTATTCTATTGATAAATACATTATGAATCTAAAATACTAAGTCTGCATCTCATGGAGTATGATATAAAAATTAAGCTTATCGTTTGCCTTTATTAATTCATTGCATCAGAAAAGGTTCTTAAAATGTTAGTATTTCTCTTTACCTCGTATTAATAGAGCAGAAGGCAGAATTGAAAATGACAATAGTGCAAGTATGTAAATTAATGCTATCAAAACGTTATTGAGGGTTTAAAAAAACCTCATGAAAGAGGGCAATTAAATATAATTAAAATATTCTGGAAAGCAATAAATATCAGCTTAAAATACTCAAAATTTTGAGCTAGACATTTGTGCCCTGTCTCATGGGCTTTGCGTAAGAATCAAATGAAATAAAACTTTTAACAAGGAAAAAGTAACAAGAACACATAAGCTGATATATGGTGATATGTCAAAAATTGTTGTGCTAGATATGTTTTCAGTATGTTATCCTAAAGGACTAATCAAAACTTGTATTACTTTACCATAAATAAAGATAAACTTGAGTGATTTGTAAGAACGTGGATCCAGCTGGAGACCATAAGGTGAAGTGTAATAAATCAGACACACAAGCTTAACTATTACTTAGTTTTTCTTATTGAGCAGCCCAATTATAAATAAAGAGCAATGTAAAGATAGATAATATGAAATAGGGAGATACGATTTTCTCAAAAGTGAAATGAATCAAGAGATGGATGAGTGGAGATACAGGGATGGGAAAGGGGATGAAAAAATAAGATGAGTTATGTACATGTACCAAATCCACACATAGAATGAAAATATTTTGTACTACAAATGTGTACTAGTAAAAATTGTAAGAAAGATTGATATGCCCATGTTGCTATATATTATGTGACATTTCTACTTTATGGAAATTATCTAAAGTAGAAGTCTTTGTACATAAATGATGGTCCATTTATTGGAGGAAATTTTCTGTAGTTATTCAAAATCATACTCATTTTTTTCTTATTCTGTGGTGAGTAAAACTAGATTACTGGACTGGGGGCGTAGCTCACTGAGAAAAGAATTCTATCCTAAAATTCATGAGAGCCTGGCCTCGGTCCTTTGTACTGAAAACTAGATTACAAGTTTTCAATATGGTAAAATTTGTGATTGCTGCCTTAAAGTACTCTCAAAGTGTGTATTCTAAAATATTGTGTGAATATCTCTCTATGGCCTAATCATGGTTATTTTTGTTTTTCCTTTATTAAATTCCACATTTTCAATATTTCACCAGTTCACATATACTATAGTTGGCATCAGAAACCAAAGTAAAATTTCAGTCCAATGTCTAAGAAAATAAAAGTTTGTGGTGAGTATTATGAAATTATATCTAACTCTGTAATTACAATTCACTGAAAGATATATCATGGATATGTCTTTCCTCTGATAACTTTATGTTTTAAAATATATCAAATATTTACCTATGAAGAGAAGCAACTAAAACATTAAAAATCCTTAGGATAAGTAAGCAAAGTAGTTTTCAATTGGAATGATCAAGATTCGAGTGGCCAAAAATTAGGCGAATTCTCCAGATATAAATCAAACATTATATTGATGTGTTCAGAGAAATGATGTTAGTTGTCATATGACTGAGTGACAGTAGCGGGCTCTGGAGTAGAAGGCCAAAGATGAAGTCCCAATCCCGGACTATACACATATATACACATGTATATGTGCATATATGTGCATTTATGTATGTATATGTACACACATATATAAAATGCATACTTAAATATCTACATGTGTGTCTATTTCTGTATGAGGAGGAGGCAGAGAGAGAGAGAATTATGGTAAGATTCTAAGGAATCGGTTCTTGTAATTGGGCAGGTAGGAGTCAGAAATCTGCATGGCAAGTCATCAAGCCGGGAACCCAGGCAGAATATATTGTAATCTCGAGACAGAATTTCCTCTTCTTCAGGAAAATGGGGTACATATTTTCTCCTAAGGTCAAACTGATTGTATTTAACTGGTCAAATGATTCCCGCTTGCATCAAGTGTGATTTCCTTTAAAGTCCATTGATCTCAGTTGTTAACTACATTTACAAAACTACCTTGACAGTAAGACCCACGCTGGCTCTAACTAAGTAGCTGGGTATTATACTCTGGCCAACAGGATAGATCTGGATAACTATCCTAATATTCTTTATAAAGCTTCTCGAGAGAGGGAGAATTATAGCGGCTCTTTAAAAAGTAAGACTTATTCTAAAATTTGTTTTAAGTTCTGTTTGAATTTTTACCTTAAAAATCATCTGATATCTAGAAAAGCAAAAGAAGTAGATTGGTTTCTTTCTAAAATAACGGGGTTAAATACAACAATATGAAGTTAGAAATTAATCTTATTTCTAAATATGTGAAAGAAAACTATTATTAATGTTAAAATTTTGAACTCTTATCATTTGATGGGCTGTTATAATATTTGTGAAAATAAAATCTAAAAACATATTTTTTTAAATTTTATTTTCTTTTAATGGTATATTTTAGATGTACATAGTGATAACATTCATCATAGGGGATTTGTACCTGTACATGGCATATCTTGTTGCTTCTTTTTTTCCCATTCCCCTCCCCTCACCCCTTCTTCCCCCCTATTTAAAGCTTTGTTTCCATTTTTTTTTTTCTTTCCATTTCTTATTTCTCGCGTCCTGTGTTCCATTCCCCCTCCCTTGTTCCTTTTCCCATTTGGACATTTTCTTCTCTTTCCCAGTATAATACATATTTTAAGTTGTGCAAACATGATGCGACTTTTACACGTACTATACCCAGCTTAAACTCCTACACGCAATATAACTAAATTCTACCATCTCGCCCCTATCGTAGAATGTGCTTACGAAGTTGCCTACAATAACAGCTCTAGTCTCACAGGATTTTCTTAAATATTGCCACTATCCTGTAAGGAGAACAGATCATCTCTCTCTTCTTTTGCATCCACTTAAATTTATGACTCACAATGTCACTACTGGAACGTTGTTGAAATGATACTGCATTTATTTAACAGGTAAAACCAAAAAAGGCAACTGAGCTTGTTCGGGTCTACTTAGAGACAACATAAAAGTGGAGATTTCTAGCCAGACTCCAGCAGTTCTGAGCTTTTCTGGTGTCTGAATCATTGTCTGACAGCAAATATCTCTGATATGCTGGGACAGATCAAAACTATGAAAAGCCTTAGATTTTTACCAGTTTTGTGCTATCAATTCATCTTTCCAAGGTTTCATAGATACTGAGAAAAGGCAAGACAAGAGGGTCAGATATTGTAATAGTCAACGTGACCAAATCGGAGGACGTCCAGATGACCAGTTAAGGGCTATTCCTGGGTGTATTTCTAAGGTTTTGTCTGGATGAAATTTGAATTTGATCGGTGCATTAAGTAAATTTTTCCTTTCTGATGTGTGTGGACATCATTCTCTCTATTGCAGACTTAGAACAAAAGGCAGGAGGATGTTCATCCTTTTTATCAACTGGTAGATTTAGTTGGGACGTCTGTCTTTTTCTGCCCTTGCACTATGATTTACAGCATTCCCTCCTCTGGTTCTCATGGCTTCATTCTCAGCTGAGAATTATTATGCCACCAGCTGCTGTTCATGATCTGCAGCTTTAATCAATTTCTTAGAACAGATCTACATCTTCAGTGTGTGTGTGTGTGTGTGTGTTGTTTTTCTTTCCCCCTCTGGACTATACTGGCTAACATAATTTTTAGGTTTATTTGTTAGTTTTTATAAATACATGTTTGTGGTACATAATTATCTTACCTTTCCATCACTGAGACACAACACCAGGCACCCACAGCTTAAAGGAAGAAAGATTCATTTGGGCTCACAGTTCACAGAGGTTTCAATCCACAGTCAGCTGGCTCCACGGCAGGGTGGCATGACAGAGGGACACAGCAGAGAAAAAGCAGCCCACGGTGTAGAAGTGAAAGGTAGAGAGACTGAAACGAAGAGTGAGAAGAGAAAAACCCTTCCAGGTCACATGTTCAGAGAGCCACCTCTCCCCTATGGCGTTGTCAGTGGTAGTAGCACTCATGGCTTCTCTCTTTGGCCTGCTCTGCTCACTGCTTGTGCCGTTTCTCAGATATTCCATGTTTCTGGCTTCTTCAACTTTGTGGGGTCTCCTCGGCACTTTCCGCTTCACACACACAGCTTCACTGCCCTCTCAGGGACAGACTGCCTGGTCTCCAAGGTCATCTTCTGAAATCTGGGTGGAAGGGTTCCTGACCCCACAGATCTTGCCTTCTGCATGCCCCTAAAACCAGGGCCATGCAGATGATGCCAAGAAGGTCTGCAGTTAGTCTGAGCAGAAGTCAGGCCTCTTTGAATCATGGCCTCACCAGCCTCGGATTACTTGGGAGGTTGAGCACTGTGATTGCCAGGGAATCAAGGACGTAAGGTGCCATTCTCCTTCTCCAGCAGGGTATGCCAGGGCTCTCTTCTCAAGGCAAGGTCTCTCACTTTTGCACATTTGAGCCTGAAAAATGTGAGGTCCTGCTGGTTTCTGTAATGCCCGTAAGCCATCTTTCCTGTCTTCCTGTTCCAAAGGACTCAGCTTCTCTTTAATGCTGATTATTTCAGTAGCCATGATCCCCTCTTTTCCTTCTTTGCAGACTCCAACTTTCCTTGAGCTTCCTTTCTGGCCAAACTCAAAACTTTTTAAATCATTCAACTGGTCCATTTGCTCCTGATTCTCAATATAGAGCTTTTAAGCCCTCAGCAGCACCTAAGCTGCAGCTGAATGTTTGGCTGCCTTGAAATTTCCTCCACCAGATGAATTAGCCCGCCACCATTAATCTCATTCTCCCACAAAATCTCAGGATGAGCAAAATGTAGACAAATTTTTTTGCCAGAGCCTAAGACACGTAATCTGCAATCCAACTGCTAATGGATTTTGTATTCCCAGCTGAAACCTTCTGAGCTTCGTCTTTTCTGTCTACATGTCTATTAGCATTTGTGTCTTCTGAGCTTTTACCAGAATCTTCCATCAACTTGGCTTATAGCATTCTAGGGCTGCTTCTCCAGCTGGCATCTCCAAACCTTTTCAAACTTCTGCAAACCATTTCCAAAGGTTTTTAAGCCACATATTCAGGTAGCTTCGCAGCCGCAACCCTACCCTTGTCTGTTGCAAAATCTGTCTTAGTTACTTTCTTCATTGTTGAGACACAATATCTGTCACCCACGATTTAAAGGAGGAAAGGTTTATTTTGGCTCACAATTCGTAGAGGTTTCAGTCCATAGTCAGTTGGTTGAAAGGCAAGGTGGCCTGAGAGGAGAAGTAACTAGTAGTATGGTTGAAAGAGAGAGAAAGAGAAAGAGAGAGAGGTACGAGAGGAGATAAACCCTCCCAGGCCACCACCCCAGTGACCCCCTCTTCCAACCAGACCCCATCTTTGAATAGTGAGTCAGCTGTAAGACCTCATAATCCTAACACCTTTCAAAAGCACCACCTATGAGCACATGAGGTTTTGAGGCCATTTAGATATAAACCATAACAACAATGATTGTACTCATCTTGGAGAGTTGGTTGGTACATTTATTTACATTACCCATCTTCATCTTTTTCCTTCTGTGTCTCCCCTTACTCTCTTCTTCCTCCATCTCTTGGTCCCCTTCTGACAATGGTGCAATATATAGTGGGAGTTTTCTGCTCCTCCCTACCCCAGATGCATTTAGTCAACTCAATGATTCAGGTAGATATTGAACACCCAGTAGTTTTTAGAAAAGGCACCAAATGTAGGATCTCTTCCCTCCCTAAACTTACAAAGAAATGGCTAATAAGTCTCTCAAGTTAGCTTGATGAAGACATTTTTTCTATTATTTTGATTGGGAAGCAGAAATCCTCTAAAATACTCTTATTTGAATCATCAAAGCCGTCAGTATGTCCAACGGCACCCAAATGGATAAAGTGTGGAATACTACCCTGCCATAAGGAAGGACAAATTTGAATTTGTTTGAATTTGTTGAATAGATGCACTGTCAGACAATAATGTTAAGTGAAATAAGTCAGACATATGTAAGCTTAAATGTTGCATGGTTTCTCTTATATGAGAAGCCTGAAGTAAAAATAATTTAAAGAGCCAAATAAAAGACAGATAATTAGAAATAGGCAGATAATTTTTTGCAAATGAGAAGGGGACCAAGAGATGGAGGAGGAGAGAGAAGGGAGAAGGAGATTTGAAAATAATTAAGATGTGTCATGTGCATATACCAGCTCCCTCTGATGGATGTAATCATTACGTGCCGCAAACATGTACTAATAACAATAAATTCAAAATAAAAAAATCCAAATTTTAATAAATGAAATAAGACATGCTATGCCTTTCAGTGTTTATTGATATTCATACATTTTTGATACATCTTAATGAGAGCTACCAATGTCTTCTGCTCAGAAGAGATGAGAGAAAGCAAGAGACACTGAAATTAGGTACCAAAAAATCCTTCTAAATTCCTATCCCACAGACACTGTGAGAGGTAATGGGATGAAATAAAATATTCTTTAAAATCATTAACTGATGAGGTGGCTTTTTGGTTAAAATTGTAAAGGAAATGCCATCTTTAGACACTGAGGTCTTAGTATAGTAAGAAGAAAAGATGTATTGAATACTACTGATAAATTAACAGCCAAGACCAGAAAGAATATAACAGTGATCTTTGTCCTTTTTAAAAGAACCTAAATTAAAACAGTTAAAATGATATACTTCTGGCATAGAATATTGCATTGGAATATCATAAACAGTTACCATGTACAAGGGAAATAAAAAGAAGGGGAAGTTTCAAGTCAAATATGATGGAGAAATCTAAGATGAATTAATGAAATTTCATTCCAAGTGTGACTGTTGTAACAAATACAGTACACTTGATGTCTTAGAAAAACAGAAATTTATACTATTGCAGTTCTAGAGAGCAAAAGTCAAAAGTTGGTACCATTAGGCTGAAATCAAAATATTGGCAGGAACAGTTTCCCTGCAAAAACTCTGGGACAGAATCTATCTCTTGTGATTTCTAGCCCCCGGTTATTGCTGGAATTCTTGGTTTGTGACTATGTCATTGACTTCTTTGTCTCCCTGTTAAACAACCTCCTTTGCTTGTGTAATTACTTGTAATTACATCTGGGACACACTTAAATAAGCCAATACAACGGTTCTTTCTCTAGATCCTTATTGTGGACACATACACAAAGATTTTCTTTTCCACACAAAGCAGTGCTTGTTGTTTCGAGACTGAGACATGATATTTTTGTGAGTCATTATTCCTGCTGCTGCATTATAGTTATATAAATCAAGGCAAATGCTGTAAAATGAAATAAAATCTCATTGACTGTGTTTTAACAAATCCCCAATGGGTTCTGCTGGATCCGAGACTCCACTGCCGTCAGATACGTTCCACGTATCTAACTACCAAATGTTGAGACTCCTCAGGCTTCTTTCTCGGCATAGTCACGTGTTACAGCTGCTTGGGTTTGAATGCACCAAGGATAATTTTTTTTTTTTTTAAGAAACTGAAGCAATCTATAGAAATGCAATATAGAAATAACATTTTTATGCCTCCAATAAAAAACCCAGTATTTGGCAATTATTATGCATTATCCCCACATGTCGATTTACACTCCCTACACAGAACTGTTAATCAATGGAGTAGAGCTTTGTTAAAAAATGAGTGGGCGTGTCAGCTGTAACAAATGTACAGGTAGGTCTAGGACACGATGCTGAGAGGGGAGGATGCTGAACCCAAGTGGGGACAGCAGCTGCACGGAAACTCTACTTTCTACATAGTTTTGTTGCGTACCTAAATTTGCTTTAAAATATAGTACAGTCATGTATTAATCTTTCAAAGTGAATAGAAGCAAAGAACCTCTATTTATTTGAATAAAACTTTGATAAAAGACATCATGCAAAGGTGTCA
The DNA here is from genome assembly GCA_004026905.1 of Hystrix cristata. Taxonomy (NCBI): domain Eukaryota; kingdom Metazoa; phylum Chordata; class Mammalia; order Rodentia; family Hystricidae; genus Hystrix; species Hystrix cristata. The sequence goes on along the minus strand of PVJO010007816.1, from coordinate 24,378 downwards.
GATGAAATAAAGACAATTTCAAACTGAATAAAGTTGAAACAACTAACTCTCTACGGTGAAGGTACTCGTTATTGTTATGGTTTATATCTAAATCAGTCTCTGTATAGAGAAATTTAAATAATGCTACTGTTCCCATGAAGGAATAAATGCATGCTTCTTACAAAATAAGCAGTTCAGAACCACACAGATATTAAAAGTAATGTTGTTAAATTGCAATAAAATAACGTTTTAAAATATAAAGTAAAATAAATTTTTCACAAAGTAGAAATAGATATAAGACATGAATATGTTAAAGGATCCAGTATTTTCTCAGGTACTTCCAAAATGAGAAAATCGGAAAACAAATGTAGCAAAAGAAACTGTGCAGAGCAAAAGTCACACTAAAGACATCGTTTTCTAAGTTGAACTGTGAGGCACACAGCAAACAAGAAAAAAAGAAGAAAAAAATTGTCTGAGTAAGTTTACTGATGCGAGCGCAGGAATCAAGGGCTTCGGAGGGGCTGTCCTAAGGATGACACAAGAAAAGGAAGGAAGCCTCAGGGACAACATGTCAACAGACACTTCACAGAGGAAGAAATATACATGGCCAACAAATACATGAAGAAATGTTTAACATCTATGACCATTGGAGGAATGCAAATTAAAACAACTCTAAGATTCTGCCTTACCCCAGAAAGGATGGCAGTCATGAGGAAGTCAAACAATAACAAATGCTGCTACAGCTATGGTGAAAAGGGAGCCCTCCTACACTGCTGGTGGGAATGCAAACTAGTACAACCATTATGGAAATCAGTATGGAGATTCCTTGGAAGCTCGAAAGTAGGAATCCCATGTGACCCAGCCATTCCCCTCCTAGGTATCTTCCCCGAAGAGCTAAGGACATCATACTACAGTGATACCTGCATACCGATGTTTATAGCACCACAATTCGTAATGGCTAAAAGCTGGAAGCAGCCTGTATACCCTTCAACAGGTAATAGGATAAACGAAATGTGGTATCTGTACATAATGGAATACTATTCAGCTATAAAGAAGGACGAATTAGAGTCATTTATAGGAAAATGGATTGACCTGGAAAATAAAATGTGAGTGAAATAAACCAGACTCCCAAGCTTGAATGCCATGTGGTATCTTTCATTTGAGCGAGGCAAAGACAAACAAAAGAAAAGGAAAAACAATGGATATAAAAGGCAAATAAATGGTCAGATCTAAGCCAATAGGTAAAGGGTCCAAGGGAACAAGAAGAGGGCAAAGGGGGAGAGGAATGGGAATCCAGAGGAATAATGATATCCTAAGAGCAAGAACCTAATAACCCAAACTCAAAACAGTGACAAGTACACTAGGTACTACAGTAACTTTATGTTGTTGTGACTTAATGCTGCATCTATGCGGTTGTTTACATTGCTTGTTGTTATAAGCAAAAGGCACAATGTGTTATGTAAGCTTGTGTAATGGCCTGTAAGTTTGTGTAATGTTGGTTAAATTTTAATAAAAATCTAAAAAAAAGGCAATATTCTTCTGACGGCTAGATACTTTGTCCTGTGAAAGATGCTTTGTCTTGTGAATTTGGATTAGAACAAACTCTTAAGGAAAAAAATCTTCTAACATACAGGTCTAAATAACAAGGCAGCAGCAGCCAACCTTATTCTAATTAGTAGACCGTGTCCTCTGAGGAATGAAACACCTTATCCATGTACAAGATGAAGGCAAAATAAATCTAGCTGAGAGGATGTAAGGTCCCAAACAATTCTCTCCAAGAGGGGGCTTCCTTTGTTATTCAAATAAGTATATAATCAGCCCTACAGAGACAGCCACCAAAGATGATAACATTTTTACTAATAAACTGAAATCCATCCCTAGTAAGGACTCTCAATACCTCAGCCAGATAAAGTGTTTTTGCTAAGTATCTTTCACGATGCTCTCTTTACACTCAAAATGCTGTTAGAATAAGGATGGACTGTTTCTAACACTTGCCATACAGTACATTTCAATACAACAATGAAAATGTGTGCATACAATATCTCCCTAATTGATAGCTTGAATGTTCTTTTCTAGAGTCCTCCTTATAGCAACATCAGAAAAACCATATTTTATACAGACAATATTAATAAGCTCTGTTTTGCTTTTGATTATTGCTCTTTGCACCTCTACAAATTGAAGGTGCTAAATACAAAATGGATAATCATACATTACGAACAAAGAAATCATACTACCAGTCATGAGAATTCCAAATTTAGAGTGTATCTCTTCATAAAAATTATGTTAAAATCAACAGTTTCAAACATAGTAGAATGAATATTTTTAAATACGTCTATTATCTGAAAGTTTTATATAATGATTTAAATAGAATATCACTACAACTTAAAGCAATAGATGCAGAAATATATTAGAATATTTATTCATTTATTTAATTTTATTCATATACATTTATTAATCTTTGAATTATTAGTCGTTGTGCTATAGTATTTCTGCTTTTTTAATTTTCTGCTTTTTGCATTCTCAGAAAGCCTAAGAACATGAAATAGATCTATAAAGACTGCCGAACCTCTATTTTAACCTGAATAACATGCTTACTGATCATTTGCTCTTTGAAAAAAATGAAAGTCAAATTGTTTGGGATTTCAGTGTCCGTGTAACAGCCACTGAAATAAGTCACAATATTCAAATAAAGGTTTCACACCATTAGTATTGTATTTTTAGTTTGGCCTTAAAATGGGGTGATTTTTTTTTAATCATCACTTTTTCTTATTGATTCACAGGAAGAAATGTTGTACAGGGCAATAATACAGATTTAGTGAAGTTAAAGTTGAAAGTTACAATAACATTAATTTAACAAGTTTACTTTCATAGTATCAGTTGTAAAAAACAACAACAAATGTATTGGAGTGTAACCTAGTTGTTTGTTTTTTTTGTTTGTTTGTTTTTGTGGTACTGGGGATCGAACTCAGGGCCTTGTGTTTGCAAGACAAGCACTTTAACCACTGAACTAAATCACCAGCCCTGAAGTGTAACTTAGTTTTGAGCAGTAAAATACATGGACACATTTATTCCTCCGAAAGCTATTCGTGATTCTACTTGAAGTATCATTTAGACTGTGATGCACATTTATAATCTGAGATTAGAATTTTATTTAAAAAGAAATAATAGATAGAGATGAAAAATTGATGAGTAAATATACTTGCAATACATTTAAAAACTTAAAATTAGTACTACAGAAGTAATTAATGTTTCCAAATATTAAATAATTGCTCTCTTTAGCTGGCTTGACTTTAAATACCTTTTGCTGACGTTTCATATGTTGTCTATATTTGAAAAGCCGTATTAAGTATGTGGAAGTAATATAAATCCTTTATTTTGTAAATATGAAAAGAAAGTGATTTTCTTAGTCTCAACATGAATCCCAGTGGTCTCTAAAAGTTCACTTTTGAAAGATATATGAAAGCAGCCATTCAAGGAAGCAAGTGAGGAAGACAAATTTAGAACAGACTGCCAGAAAGAGCCAAATTCCTCTAAATATCCACTTAAGTACTCAGTTATTTATTTAGCTATATGGTGATATATTTAACGTTTAAGTAGCTAATTAGTTGAAATCATTTTTAAATCATTCATGATTATGGCAGTAAAACATTCACATGACCAGGAAATGTTTCAGTTTCCCTTTGTACTTCTAGCACCTCATTCTCAATAATCTCATACACTATAAACTCAGATTGTGAGGAAACTTTTGAACTTGATCAACTTCATGTTTTAGGCAATTTAAAAGTGATGTCACCATCGCAGGCGCCTAAGGCACCTGTTTTATTAAATGGATAATAAATTCTAAAAAAAAAAATCCACAAATTAGTATTTTTTTCTTCATACTCTCCTTTCAGAAAAATACTTACTGTGGGCATATGTCTGAAAATAATTAAAGAAAAAAGCAACACAAATACTCATAGACACCATCCAGCAAAAGCAATTACGTATTTTTATTAACTCCTAGGCGGGTCATTACTACTTCACCTAGGTTGCAAGTCCCTTTCTCATGTGCTCCATCTTTACTGTACAGTATCTTAATTGGAGTGTTTTTTCTAAGACTGAGAATAAGACAGGTGATCAGGGGCGAGCAGAGGAGAAATCAGCCAACAAGGGCCACACTTTCACTTCCTAGAGACACAGCCTAAACCTTCTCCACTTTCAAATCCTTACACTTTTAGAAAGAGCGTAGGGGAGTAAAAATAATTTTTTTTCTTCTACCATACTAATTTTCCTGTTCATAAGACTGAAATAAAGTTATAACAACAACAGCAAAAGAATAGTTTATTGACAGGCGTTTTGTATGCAGTAGTGAATGTATGAAGGACTATAATCATCATAGGCTCACCACTTGCTATTGTTTTAGTTCCAATATTTTAATTAGTAGTGTTTCAAAAGTTAAATGAAGAATAAAGGCAAATATAAGAGCTCCAACTCTTCCCTCTGTGTATGATGACTTCAGTGTGAAAGATGAAGTTTAATACCTATAAAAAGTACCTAACCATGGTGTCCGTTAGGCCATATCTTGTAAATGATTTCAGTTGTATATGTGGACAAGCTTAGACTTAAATGCTAGGTGTACATGTTGACTTTAGAGTATGATCCTTCGTTGTTACGCTATGGATTAAAACTCTGTATTTAACTGGCAATCAGAAAAAGGAAATAGTTTGTACAAGTGTTGGTCTGTCTAGCTATTTGCATTAAGTGTGACTCATTGCGATGCCTCTGCATTTCATTGGCTCAAATATTACATAAAATATAATTAGCCTATAGTAACAGTGATAGAAATGATACCTTTCTAAACAAGGGGTTTGTCATAATAATGCTACCTCTTAAGGGCTTGCATTTCTAGGACCTCACATCCGTCTGCTGTGCATGTTTGTAAATATATCCATATGAGTTGACCAGTGCTGGATATAACCCTTTTCTCTTTTCTTTGAACTGTGATAAGCCCTTGTGTAGTGACTTCAGAGTTGGGTAATTCTAAAGTGAAGATACTACATGGAAAGGTAATTTACATGTGTAATATAAGAAGGTGTTTCTTAGGTATGTTACAGGCTTACTTTAACCCATTTGACTTATGCTACAAAGTAACTGTAATTTAATGTTGATAGTATAGTGACTTATGAGGAATAGCTTTACGTGTCGTCATATGTTCACATCCTTAAATCTGGGTATCAGAATTTAAGCAACTATTGAAATGTATGATTATCTCCTTAATATACTGATTACAAAGCAAAAAAAAAAAAAAGAACTAAGTTTGCAGAAGAAATACAAAGAAAAGCATGTCAGGCTTTTCAATAACTGTGGTTAGGTACATATTTAGTAGAAACTAATATAGTAAGTTTTGCTTGTGCAAAACCCTCTCACACTCCTTTTCCATCTTCTTGTCATAAAATAGCCCTGGGACTGGGATTTACAGCAGTCCCCCTTTCTCAGAAGTTGCTACTTTTATTTCAATAAGGGAGCTTCTTTCTGCATCTGTTGAAAATTCCTTCAGCTCAAAATTGTCATCATGGCAAAGTGACATAATGGGTAGTCCACTGGTGGTGCATATTCTCGTATCCTACAGTTAAAAGGAAAATGGATAAGACACAACCTCTCAGAAAGGCTCTGGTGGAACGAGGTCAGATTCACGCAGAGGTGAGCAGCCCCCAGAGTTTGTCTAGCATGACCTCAGACCAAACAGTATGTATGTCATTTAACGATTGCTAGTGTCAGCAATCACAACTGCAGATTTGTGTGCTGAAAAAGTGGACCGTGATTCAAATTTACGCCTTCCTTAAAGATCTTGTCTTCTTCATCTTTTGGTTTGACTCTACATTTATGCATAGCTAGATTTTTCTGCTTTTTAAAACCAAAAACTTGTTTGTTTGTTTGTTTTTATTTTGTGGGACAAAGCTATCAAATGGAGAAAGATATATGCATGTTTCAGTTACTTTTCTCTCCTTGTTGGGACAGAATACTCGACACCCAAAGTTAGGGGAAGAAAGGTTTATTAGCTCACAGTCTGCAGAGGTTTCAGTCTATAGTCCGCTGGGTCCGAGGCACGGCGGCATGGCAGAGGCAGGGCGGACCGGCATCGCAGACTCGCAGCAGCCGACCTGCAGCAAAGTAAAGTGAGGAATGCAAGGAATGTATGCAAATAAGCAATGCAAACAAGCAGCTAGTTAGCTTCTTCCTGTATCTTATCTAGGCTACCTGCCTTTAGGGTGGGTAGCACTCCCACCCTTAATCTTAGTTTCACATCCTTGATCCCAGCAGAACCATGCCAAACCGATCAATAGATTAATTTAGTAACCACACACTCTAGATCCAGCTATCTCTTACCACATGAGGCTTTGGGGGGACCTCTAGACACAAACCATAACAATGCACTTATTTCTTTTCTTTCAACTCTAAAGATTTATCATCACATACAAAAGTATATCCATGTTTTATGGATCTGAAAGTCATGACTTAGTAGCACACTGTAAGGAAAACAGGACAAAATTAAAATTATGGAATTGCAAACAAAATGAATATTTATTTAGAAACATTAAAAGGCTTTAGACAAGAATCATGAAAGAAGAAGCTGTAAGTTTTAATTTTCATGAGCTTCACCGTAAACCTACCTCTATTTGGCTGATTACTTTGTCCCTTGACAAAAAGCCAGGAATACTGAATATATTTTATAATATTGTTGCAAAGTTCTGAGCCCTTTATTTAATTGAAGTACTCTTTTTTTTGGTAATTTTGAGAGTTATTAGTGTCTTCAAACTTATTCATTTTATAATACCCTATGGGGTACAAGAGAGCCTAAATAGCTTTATTTGTTTACACATGTTTTCCACTGTAGGAAACCCTTAAAGTAGTAATTAATTTAAATAAAAAATGAAAGAGTGCTAATGGACTAGTTTTGTTCAATTTTACTAAGTACACACAACAGAGATAATTTCCCAACAAATATAATTCCCTTTAATTTTAGAGTAAGTAGAAATTCACAAATTATTTTTCTCATTTGATATATACACTCATTTCACATTTGTTAGCTGAGCAAAAAAAGAACACCTGTTTATGCTCAACATAAAATCTACTGTATTTCACACTTTTAGGATATTCCAACTTGAAACTATGCTCATCAATTTTCCTTTGGTTGTTGAAATATATTTTATAGCAATGATGGATCAAATTATTGATAACTGAGGTTTTGATTGCAGAGAAATGAATTACGCTTTCATCTTTGTGTAACAAGTATTATCTATACTGTGCGAGTCAGTTTTCATACTGAAAAGATAAAAAATTAAATGAAAAATTAAACCCCGTGTTTCAAGAGTAGAAAGACTTGTTAAAGCTATAGCCTTCTCTTTAGTTGACTTCTTTTACTTCTCCAAAACTAAACCATAAAATATTTCAGTAATTTTGAAAGATTATGAAAATACTGTTGTAGCATAGTATACTGTGATAGTTAATAGTTATGTCAATTTGAGTAAGAAATGCACAACTGATTGAATCAGTTTAGTTCTGGGTGTGGCTGAACAGATTTACTGAAAATGGAAGACCCACCCTGGGTGTGAGTGGCACTAACCAATAGGTTTGTAGCCTGAATGGAATAAAAACGGAAAAGAAGGAAATCTTGCTTCTGTTTCTTTGGAGGAGCTCCAGTGTTTGGCTTCACCTGGGATGTCTATCTCCTGGTTTCCAGTGCAGACTCTTCAGGCTCCAGACAGGGACTCACACAGGACTGACTCTCCAGTGAGCTCCAGGCTTTCACCTTTTGACTAGATCCTTCAGCTCTCCAGCGCATACTCAGCCCTTTTGCACCTTCCACACTGGATTCTTCAAGCAGCCATTATAAGTCTACCTGGTAAATCCTTATATACTTACATATATATCAGATTAAACCTGTTTCTCTAGTGAGCACTGACTGACACACACACTTATTTCTCAGTTTTTAGATTTTTGTATAGAAAGTTTTCCACTTCCAACATACTAACTTAGTCACCTGGATGATAATTACTGTAAACTTCTTAATATAGAAAATCCAATACAACTCCCACCTAATCTACTAGGCTCTTCCGATGTGGGTGCCAGACAACTGCATTTTTTGGTGGAAGATATGCTGAGGACTGCACTTAATCAAATTTTATCCAGCTAGATATTTTAGCCGGGGATTCTTACATACACTACAATTTATGACCCTCCAAAAAAATTACAATCTTCTTGCATTCGATCACTTAAAAGTGATTATTTAACTATTTCTTATAATCAGTTGCAAAAGTCAAAATGCCAAACAAAAATTACCAAAGTGCTAAAGATATTTGCCAAGCCCACACATTAACTCCTTACACAATTTTAAGATTCTTATTATGTGTAGACTTGGAAATATATCCCAACAATATTATTAAACTTTATTCTTTTTGGAAGTGTGACAGATAGTTATTTAATATTAATGACTCAAATATTATTATGAAGATCCTATTATCCTTATTATAGAGAATGATTAAATTGAATAGTGCTATCCACAGTTTCGTGATTTCTAGATAGACTGGAGGTAAGTAATAATGTTTCACCAAATGTGCCGTGTTTTGATTTATATGTAACTATTTAGAATTTTGATGAACACTTAATTTATATGCCCAATAATTAATCATGATGATATGTATTAGAATTATATTTCAGAACTTTCCAGAAATGTTCAAAACCACTTGCCAATAATTTAGGATTCACAGAATTCAAGTGCAGATGCATTTTTGTTCTTATTCCATATTGTGAGTGTAACCATCTTCTGTTTCGCATTCCTCCCTCGGCATTATTAGAGTAAATGGAGATCAAAGATAAAAGTTACCTAAAGGCTATTCAATCACAAATATACCCGGATCCCAAACATAGAGAAATCAGTGACCTGCAGGTTGCTGTGTGCTTTGCGTCTCAAGAGCCAAGAACAACACCGAATGCTTTTTGACAGTTTCAGCCCACTGTACTGTGTCCCATCCCAGACCCTGGACGCCCTTCCTTGGCCAGAATGACTGCTTCTAGAAAGTAATTTTGGATTGAATTAGAGCCTTCTGAGAGAGACAAAACATACTTTACAGTAGGCAAATTGAATTTCTCTGGTTCAGTGCCTCGCCGTGCCACGGCGCCTCTCAAGGAGATTTTCACATTATTGAGAGCTGCTAGATTTCCTTGTAAAATAGCCACAGGCGAAACACACACGTACTACACAGCTGATTCTTTGTCTGCCATTTCTTTCAGAAATATTTGTATCTCTCTTTCACACACATATACGACTATTTAAATGAAGCATACAAAAATGATACACCTTATTATCTCCTCTGAAAAAGTGTCTGTTTCAACTGGTTACTAATTGGTGGAGAGGTCTTGATAAAAAGGCTTCCCTTTGGTTGCTTCTAATGAGGGAAATAGAAGGACTGTTTACTATCTCCTATACAACTATGAATAGAGAATTAGGGATATTTACTGTGACTTGTTAGGTATACTGTGTGCCATTGGCTACTAGAGATACCTATTTATTCTACAGTTCACAAAAGAATGATTTTCCTTTTAGAAACATTCCTAAAAACTAAAGGCTGATTAGACTGTAAAAATATATCACTTTCTAAATATTTTTAGTCAAATAAGCCAGAAATTTCCATGTAGCTCTAGAGGGTACTTTGATAGGAGACAGCTTCAGAGGACTCAGCAGTGATTCTATGAAATAACATATATTATACATTTCATAGTTTAATTAATATTTTTATAACTAAACTATTTCATGAAGAAGAAAACAAGTATCTTTGATAAAACAGAGCAACCATTTTTTAATGTATGCTTGATTCTTTGTTCGGTCTACATGGTCTTTTATTTCTTCAACACCTCGGTGGTAGTAGTTGTGCCACCTGGAAAACGTGTCTCCAGACTGTTTGTTACTTCCACACCGGGCATGAAGTGCACAGCCCAGTTTCCGCCACTTGCTTCTGTACCTGGTGTTGCTTTCTGTTGTACGCCTGAGATAAAATCATGCTAGAGAAATATTCCCTCGCATCATTAGGTAATAAGGAGCTTTGGTTCTGACACGGGGCAGAGGATGGCACGCACCCAGGAAAGACTGCATTCTCTGCAGTGACTCTTCGCTCCAGAGGTCTCCTGGACTTGAAGCCCCAGGAACAGATGTGCTATCAGGCCTGGTCTAAGGAGAACGGAGCCAGGGCGGAAATGCCTCCCTCTGCCAGTGAGGGCACTTCTGCCAGAAGCGGCTTTCTCACCAGGAAGACCCTAGAATCATTGCCAAAGCAGAATCTGCCTGGTGAGAAGTCAGTGGGCATAAAATCTCTAGTGATTTGCTGCTTGTTCATTGAGCAAGCCAGAAGCATATGCCACAACTCACAGAAGGAGAGAGCCACAGTGTATTGGCCTGGCGATTTTGCTGAATGACCTCCCAGAAATCTCTTTTCAGAGTCTGGTATATTTGAACTCTGCGGCGAAAATGGGATCTCTGGAATGTTGAGAAGGATGATACTTTGTACTTTTTCCTCTAGTTCTGTCTGTCTTTATAGTTTTGCTTAATTATGAGTTGCAAAGCAGCACAATAACAAAACCATCTGGGTTCTATTTTTCTTTTACTTTTGAATGTCAATAGGACTTTAAGAATTGAAAAGAGACCGTAACACTTTTTAATATGTCTGGCAAGATAAAAATTTTTCTATAAAAAACCAAGAAGAAATAGGATTATGACAGATATGTTTGAATCCTTATTTTAAGGAAGAAATAAAAAAAAATTCAGTGATGCACCTCAATTCTTAAAGCATTGTGTTGTACTGCACACAAACATGCTTTGATGCACACATACGTACACACGAACATGCGTGCACACAAACACAACCCACATATATACAAATGGCACAAAAGATGTCAAAAGTGACCAATACACATCTTGACAAATTATATCACACGATACTATGAACAGGTGAGCATTTGAGATATCTTTGTCAGAAAGGAATCCTTCAACATTTTATTGTGTTTTGTTTCAGTAGCCTGGAGATTTTAGGAATTGGCTAATTTCACAGCAAAAGTTACATTTTTATTGCTTTGCATATTAATCAGTTATTTAGAACACTCCTGCTGAGAAATATCATCATAACAACAACACTACTCTAATGGGGCAGCACAAAGATACCCTGGAGAATCAATTACAGTGAAGGCCTATGAAAAGCTGTTTTGTTTTTCATTATTTTATGGGGTTAGGAGGCAGCTGATGAGATAACGAGACCTGAAGCATTTCCAGTATTTTAAGGGAAAATAGAATACAATTCATTTGGCCGAGAACAATTACTAAAGAGTTACCAGGCTGACAACCTTGCTTTCTGTGACGGAGAGTGCCTAGAGGCATCCCGTGTTCCATTATATTAAAGAAACAAAGCAAATCGCCTCTAGTAATAGTAATGGTGCATAAGTTAAATTAGTATTTCTGTTCCACATTTTTTTTCAGAAAATTAATTAGCAAATAAAATAGTGTGTGGTGTCTAATTCTGAAGACCTTGCTAGGTAAACTTTTTAAGAAGCCAATCTTGAAAAAAAAAATGGCAAGTAGGAAATAATTTTAAAATCAGTTGTAGTATTAGCTACTGATAATCTAATTGGAAATATTCAGTGTGTAAAAGAGAAAACTGTTCTAATATCCTTCAGTTGGGCTGTATTATTCAATAGGTATAAGAGGAATCCTGAAGATATCAATTAAATTTATTCCTGGGAATTTCTCCAAAATACACCTTAATCTAAGTCATAAAAAAATGAAACAGTGTGTTCTGAAACAACTTTACACAACTAAATGTAGTAGCTTCCTTTGATCTTGACTCAACTTAAACTTTCAACCTTGCCAGAAATCTTCCAACCCACTACTCTTTTATTACGTATAAGTAATTTCCGTGCCTGAAGCATACTTTAAACTTACTTGACTTGTTTTCTTGTTTGACTTGTTCAAAGCATCCTCAGCTTCCAGATTTCAGTACTTCTTTTTCCTTAAAATATTCCGTAATCCTCTTTATTGGAAAGTATTGGTAAAGCACACAGGTATTCTGCGATAGCAGTTTGCAAACCTCTCAAAATACTTAGTGCAGTATGCTTTATAGTATAGATATATTTGTATCGCTTCTCAATTGTACTAGACTATAAACTCTCAGAAGGAAAAAATAATCACACCATATTGGTTATAGCATAAAACATAAGTACTTCCAAATTTATTGTTACTTTATATAATTCTGTATTGATGAAGTAGTTTAATAACACATGGACGACTATATTAAAATTCACTCATTCATTTCATGTATTTTAAAACATTTGTTTGGAAAACTCACAAAATTTAAAGAAATATTTATTTTTGGCCAAAATAAATGTGGAATCTGATTAACAAAACTGCAAAACTTTGCCCTCAAAAATCTGTCTGGTCAGGTGAATAAAATTATGCCTCCGTGAAGCACGAAGTATGGAATAGTGTGATTTCCTTTCGGCCAAACATTACTCCTTCACAAACACAAGAAAAACTTTCATTGTCTAAATTGAATCATAAAACCGTGTCATGCTTTCTGGTAATAAAGTGAAAGGTAGTAAGAGATACCTAAAAATAAATACTACTGTAAAATCGGATTGAATAACTCAACTTCAACTAAAATAAATACTACTGTAAAATCAGGTTGAATAACTCAACTTCGACTAAAATCAGATTGAATAACTCAACTGCACTAAAGAGCTTTAGTTTGGGGACATTTAGCATAGCAGAATGTCGCACGTTGTAAAGTGACTTCCGTTAGAGCCGATAGGTACAACTCCCCCTGATGGTGAGCAAGACTATTTCTCTAGAGTTAAAGGAATTGGATGATGCCTCTTGGTTTTCAAAAATATCTTCTGACTACAATTACAGCTCTTTGTAGTTGTTTGCTTTATAAAATATCCTAACATACCGGCAAGAGGTTTCATTGTATGAATTTTTCACTTACTGTGAATACCTAAAATTGGATGTGGTACACGCATGACTATACTTTGAGTAAGCCCGAGGCCCACAATGCTTGAGACCTTGAACACCAGGAAGACTTGCTCTGAGAGACTGCCCTTCCCTGCACAAGAGCACTCAGGACGCTGCTGCTTTCTATGTCTTCACTAGAGGCAACGTGGGGCCGAGGGGTCCTGGGGTGGACAAAACACAGACTCCAGAAGATTCTGATTAATAGGAACCGCCTCCACGAGCCCCCACCCCTCACAGTACTTACAATTCTTCTTGCTTTTTTCAATCCTTTTACATTTAAGAAAATCTTATTAGTATATACTTGCAGTGCACAATGATTACATTCACTGGGGGGAATCGATATATGTACATAACACGTCTCCTTTATTTTTCCCCTAGTCCTCCCCACCTCCCTTTTTTGCCAGCGTCAGATTCATTTATTTAACTTAATATGTTGTTATAAAGTTAATGATCATACATACAGATTAACCACCAAATTAATATGCAAAAAATATAAAACACACAAGACAATTATACTGAATCAAGTTATTCTTTTAAAAGAGAGAGAGTACTTATGGCTCTTGAAATAATCTGAAAGAATGAGAACAGAACATCTTTTTAATCAACTTGAAGGGAAGGCTTCTGTCTTCATGGATGACAGTGATGTTAGTATCCTGCCAGGTGTGTATGCACACACGTGCGTGTGTCTGTGTGTGCACGTGTGTGTGTTTGTGCATGCGTGTGTTTCCTTATTATATAGAGTAATATGGTTCTGTGTGTTTTTGGTTTTCTTATTCATATTCTCATAATTATTTTCTTGGAATAAATTCCAAAATGAAGATATAAAGATCTGGATAGAAGATAAAAAGTATATACGGATTGATTGTGTTCTATTTGTTTTATATAAATTTAGGATCTCAATACAATATAGCTCCCACATCTTTAATTACAATTTCGATTAATATTTTGTGTTTTGGAATTTGTACTTTTTAATTCCTCACTCTTGTGCATTTATATCTTCCCTCTCTTCCCGAGTATGCCACAAAATTTAAAATACACTTTAAAGTGCACAAGCTATATATTTTATGAGCTAAATGCCATATTTCACTAGTGGGGCTTTTGGCACCCTCTTGGAGATTTGTCAGAAGTAATTGTTTTTCTCCTTTTACAGACGTGACCCAGGAACGTTCTTCGATCTGGCAATTTAACCCACGAGACTGAAACTGATAGGTAAGAACCACGTTCGCTCATGAACAGACCATTCCTTAAAGTCTTGTTTTGTAATGTCTTCTGTGTGGCTCCCAAAGGATGCCTGACCCAAAGAAGTTGTCCTTTCCTGCCTAGCCAGCCTGTGCCAAGCTGAGGTGTCTCATAATTTATTTATACAGTGGGGCCCCAAGACAGAGTGCTGCACCTCTAAAGTTAGGGTTTAGAGGACTATGTTTTAGGAGTCTCTTTTGAGTGTTTGGTGAGTTATTCTATAAGCCTTTTGTCTATTTCATTTGCAAATTCACTTGTTTCTGATACAACAATTGTTATATTTATCTTAATTATTTTCTCCGTTTTAATATAGTTTACTTTTATCCTTTGCTAGGTTTTACCTAATAGCTCACTTTATCTACCTGACTTGGCCATTTCTCACATATAACTTTTGCACAGATCTCTTCTGACACAGGCGTACATTTCTTCCATTTCATTTTTTAACTTAATCAAGAGGAAGGCATAGGCTTGCTCTTTTTACAACAATTCCTCTCCTGAGAAGTAACAGGGTCCCCCAAGAACTATTCTAATCGCCTCATGAGAACATGCTTCCAGTGACTTGATTTCCCCTTATGTCTCATCTCTTAACATCACCATAATTTGGACAAACTTTCTACTTCATGAATTCTTAGGGGTCAAATTAAATTGCATCCATACCATGTATTAATATCTTACATATATAATTTCATTTTTATCAGATAATACCAAATCATACTATTTCTTATATATTGAAGTATCATGGAACACAATTAGTTTTTGAAATATTCCACATACATTTTAAAATAATACATTTCTCTCTTTTCTCTGAATAGAAAAAAAGAATATCCACTTCTCACTCTAATCTATGAATGGGTAACTGAGCTTCACATAGTTTAAAACTTCTTAAAGTGAACACTGCTCATGTTTGACATAACTGGGAGTAGAATCTCTAGCTGACTCCAAGGGTCTGCTGTTCTCACTGTCCTATAAGCCTTTCTTTTGGGATTTAGAAGTTGACAGTGAATGAAACCCTTGAGGTGCGTAGAAGAAGAAAATTTCATTGGAATAAATTACCAGGGTGCATGGAAGAAACTAAAGAGAGGTAAACAAAAACACTATACCCATGTAAGTGTCAAAAGGAAAAGAAATGAGTTCTTCTAAATACATCAGATTATAAGAAAGGGAAAACAGGCTATCGTGTGGCTTTTCACATACATATTTTATTCACTCTGTGTTTGGAAAAATGGCAGTATATGGAAAGAAAAGACGCAATTCAGAAAAAAGCAAAGTTACTTGTATCCATATTATCTCATACAAATACTTAGTACCTTCACTTTAGACCTAGAGATTCAGAGTCAAAAGTTAATGAGAGGTAAGAAAAATGCATTTAGACATATAGAACACTATTACTAATATACATATATATGTATATGTATCTGCATCTGTGTTATCATGTAATATATTTATATATATTTTATATAAAATTCTTTTGATAAGGAGTTTAGTTATATGTGCTTTAGGTATTTTGTCAAAGAAATATTTACTTAAATTTTCTCTGCAAAAGGGATTTTCAGATTACTGTATATGGGGTCATGAGGTTGAGAAGAAAATTTTAGTTCTTAAATTTGAGTTTAGAATAATTTGTTTGATTTGTGAAGACATGGGCAGAGTGGAAAATCACAATGAGCAATGACAATATTTTTTTTTTTTTTGGTAGCCTCACAATAAAAACTCCCTGTGGATAAGCTTATATTTAGAATTGTGTCTTTAAATATCAAAAAGTTACTCCTGTTGATTGAAACTGACTGTTACTTCATGTTTGTGGAAGGTGGGAAAAATATCCTCAAAAAAAAAAAAAAAGCCTGCACTAAATAGAGTATAACAAAAATGTGAGTGAATATCAGGATGCAGAATCGTGTAAAAGAGAGGAGAGTGCAGAATAGTATAATCTCTCTAAAGAGTTGGCTATTTTTCATACAGTTCTAGTTATCTAGTTATTCTGAGCACCGCCCCATTTTGGTGATTTTTAGGATGATAGAGCAGTTCATCAATAAGAATAAATTATACAGATGAACATTATCCTATACATCTCTTGTTAGTAACTTTGAGAGAATTTTTGATGTCTGCTGCTAATGAACAATACTGTAGTAGCTCTTTAACATGGAAAATCTTGTCCAGCAGTATCTGCCTAGTTAGAATATGCAGTTCACCAGGACAGCATAATTCTTTGCACTAACCAGACCTTTATTTATTTAGCAATCGTGTATATACACAGTGCTTGCTATTCTGTTCTGTTGGAATGAAGCACTTTCCAGGGATAACCATTGCAAATGAGAGCTGGTCTTCCTGATCCCTTTAATTCTCTGACTTTAGAACAAGACTTCATTAATAAGAAGGAGGTGTAATGATAGATTTTTTGAGTTGACATCAATATGTATAATGTTGCTCTCCTGAATACATAACTGAAATCTATTTCTGCTTTTCTGTATTTTTGGTGTGCCTGAATCAAGGAAGGGATACTTCTTAGCTTAGGAATGAAATTATAGCATAGCTTTGTTTGAATTCTACTGTAATGGGGTATTAGCTCCTAGATTGCTGCTTTCCTGATGTTACAGGAACTGAGACTATAGATGTATATATTGAAGAAATCCCTAGAGCCATATGTATTCTTCTGTTATGATAATGTTACCATTAGTTTTGATTGCTTTTGACTAAGGTTTCTGGTTACAGAATTGCCCAAAGCAAGAAGTTTAGTTTTGCTCACATTTTCCCCTTAATTTGAAATAGCGTTTTTATTTCACTTTTATTTGAAATGAGTTCCTGTGCTGTTATTATAGCATTTTATGTGGCTTGTCATTGCAGTAATCAATTTTATATTTTCTTCACGCCAGTTCAACATTCTGTTCTTGACGAGCACTTTGTCATATTTACTAGGGTTCTTGTCATACATAGGAAAACGCTTCCTCTATTTGTCTCCTAAATTTTCCTTTTCCCTTGTTAGTAATTTTGCTATCTCTGTATCAATGTTCCGGCTGGTTGCAATTACAAGTTTTCCCAGCTGGGAGCTTGTAGCATTTTCTCAGTCACTGCCACACACTGATCTATTCTGATATGAGTTCCAATTGTTTCACCTCCGTGTTCTGCATTTTTACCATGCTTTGTTGAGAAACAAGTGTGGAAATTTGAGAGAGTAGAAATGTCTTTCTTGTGTATTTCACCTGAGACAAACTTCACGATATTTCAATACCCTGCTTAGACAGGGGCTAGTTTCGTGTTAGACTCTTGGAGCTCCTGCCTAGGGATTTTCATTCAAACTTAATATATAAAAATGTCAAAGAAAGAAAACAATTAAGTTTAAATCCAGAATGAGACTTGTTTTGGCCCTGCCAATGGTAAGTAACACTCAAAAATGCCTACTTTGTGCTTAGTAATAGTGAAGATAAGTGTGGGTGTGTGCACATATGCACGTGGATCTCTAGGCTTCACTCAGACCAAAGTCTCTTGTGTCACTGACTCTTGTACTAATTCTTCACATTTTGTTTTGTTTTTTCTCGAAAGCATTTTGTTGTCAGTGAAGGTGTTTCTCTGGTGGAGCGATTCTCCAATTTCACAAATCAGAATCACCTGGGTCACTGCAGCAAGCACAGACATTTCTCAATCAGTAGGTCTGAGGAAAAAGCTGAGAAATTGCATTTTTAATGTTTCCATGTAACGCTGATGAAATTGTTGGTAAAGGGAATTTATTGCTCTAAGCAATGAGGCACTTTAAATGATTGGGCCTCTAAATTTGATGTCATATCTTTCATAGTTTTCAGCAAATATTACACGATACTCCTTTAGTCCTGATGGCACCATAGAAAGGACAATATCAGCAATAATTATGCATAAATTCAACATCCAAGGGTCTAAAATTTTAAATCACACATCCACATGCATGAAGCTTTTTCGACAAAGATTATATATCTATATGAAATGTTGATTTGGCTTAAAAATACTGACATGCCATACATGACGATGAAGGAAGATTTATTATCAATATGCTAAAACATTATTTTCAAAAACATACAAAGAAAGAAAATGCAAATCAAGGGAAGGCAACTTGAAACCGATAACCTAATTTGAAATGTCCAGAGGCAAGTTTGATTTTTTATTCAAAGTCACTTTTACTGCTCAAGTTATGAAAACATCAACTAATAATTCAGTTATAAATATTTTTCAGATTTGATTAGAAAAAGTCAGAACAAATGCTAAGCTAACATGGTAAGAAAATTCGAAGTTTTCTATGAGTATATTTTGGAGCTAAAGAATTTGGGAAGTAAAAACAAACTCCTGGAATAATTAGAGATCCGAACTATTCATTAAATCTAAGAAATTCAATCTGCTTAAAGCTAGTTATTAAATGTTCAGATAAAATATAGAAACAGGTTTAAACATGATTATAGCCACTGTATTATAATGTTGTTTTAAATGTTATTTTGGGATTAAATAACCTATATTTTGAAGATAATATGAGAAGCAAACTCTTAGAAGTATTGGGAAATGGCCTGAAAGATTTGGAAACAATGTCCAAATAATAATGTAGTCCTTTAGTCTGTGTTTAGGTTGTTTAATATGTTTCAAAGTAATCAGATATACAAAGTATTCATTATAATTATTTTTAGTAACCCTTTTAATTGCCTTCAACCCTTTATTATCTAAAAACTATTATTTCAGTAACTTAGCTGACCCCTATAAAATGTACTATTTCATAAAGTGTGGATGTGTATATATGCCTGTGAAATTGGTAAAACAACCAATATAACAAGCAATACTAAATTTCCTTAAAATTTTATCCTGCCTCTTGTAACCATTCCTGATCACCTTCATTAACATTTCTTCCTGTCTCTAGGAAACTACAGATTTACTTTCTAGCACTCATATGTTAGATTTAATTTTTCCAAATTTCATGTAAATGGAATCATACAGTTTATCCACATTTTGTCTGGATTTTTAATTCCCTTTAATTTTGTGGAAATTCATCCACATTGTAACCTTTATGCAGAAGCTTTTTCAACCAGCCTTCCTATGATTTCACCCTTCCTTATATCAAGAGCATAGCAAAATGAAAGAAATCATTGTCTGGCTACTATACAGTCATATTTCAGGTGTGTATCTCTCTATTACTATAACAAAACACCTGGGACTGGATACTTTATAAAGAAAGAAGCTTATTTAGCTCATAGTTCCAGACATTCAAGATTTTTGTGCTGGCAATTGTCCAGCTTTGTTGAGAGCCTTCTGTCTATACCCTGACAGGTCAGTTGCCGTGGTGGCAGGAGGGAGGAGAGAAAGCAATGGGGGGGAGGGAAGGGGGGAGAGAGAGGGAGACGGGCGGATTGCATGTTAATATGGAAAGATTTAGGTTCTAATTTTATGATTTTCATAGCAATCTGCTCTTTCATTAAGTAAACAGGTTTCAGTGAGAGCTACATGAATCATTTCCAATCTTATGTCCCCAAAGAACTAATTGCTTCTGGCTGGACCCTACTTTCAAAGGTTCTGACACTATTCGATGTCATCATGCTGGGGACCAATCTTTTAGCACATGTACACTTGCATGGCCACCCACATTGAAAACACAGCAAGTTGCATCTTTTAAAGTAATGTAACAAAAAATGAATTATGAGGTGTGATTTTCTGAGCTCATGGCCTTTAAAAAAAAAAAAAAACAAAAAAACAAGAATTCCGTTTCCATTTCCAAACTCCACCTCAACTAGAATCCTATTGTTTGGTAGAATTCAGAGAAGAACATAGAAATAATTCAAAATACATTTTCGTAGAACAAGCCTGAAAGTAAAACTGTATGAGGAATTGTAATAGTTTGTGTCTAGATGTCCCCCCAAAGCCTCATGAGGTCATAGGTGGGCTTTTCAGAAGTGGCTGGATCTAGAGTGTGTGCTGCTGGGATCAAGGGTGTGTTACTGGGATTGATTCCAGGTACGATGCCTTTGTGTGAGGGCTACCTGCCTAATGGAGGGTTGCCAGGATAAAATATAAAGGACACAGCTTGTTGCTTGTTGGTGCTGGTATTCTGCTCTGTGGTGCCACCCTGCTTTGGAGCCAGCCAGTTATCGACTGAAACCACTACAAACTGCGAGCCAAAATAAATCCTTCCTCCTTTAACGTTGGGTATCAGATATTTTGTCTCAGAAACAGGAAAAGTAACTAAGACTGGAATCATTTAAAAAACCAAGATAAAATACACCCACAGACTTTCTACATGTATGAAAACTATTTGAACCACTCATAGATCCCTCGCCCCCTAAGCCTTCCCTGTCTGTTTTCTTTCTCAAATCTTTCTCTTCCTTAGTACTCCCTCTAGATCTGCTACTGGGCCCCACAAAGCTTAACTCCCCTACACGGAGCTGCCTTATATATTTGGTAATGAACAACTCTGATATAGAATAGTAAAATTGTGGCAGAATTAAATTGGAACAGCAAAATATCTAGATGTGTTTCAGGGATGGAGTAGAACCTCCTGTGATGAGTTTACACAATACTAAATCAAGGTGCTTTAGTAGCCCAAATTATTTTAAATGTGTATATTTAAATAGATCAACATGTAGCTAAAGATTCTATCTATTGATAATGAAAAAACAAATATTCTTGTTTTTAAAGTTAAGAAAGTGGTATTCCTGGAAAGTTAAGATTTTATGTATAATTTTGTCCTTTTACGAGAGAAAATGACAAGCGTGTACAAAAGGCATCAATATTCAAGTAAGTATTTGAAGTGTTTTATAAATATGATTGTTTTGGGAAAATATTTCACATGCATCACTCTTTAGGGTCAGTAAGAAAATGATCAAATTTGCAAGTTAAGTGCAAATCCAGAAAGGAGAAATATTTGATTTTATGATTTTATAATTAACTCAGTAGGTATGTATATTTTCAATCATATTATATGTCTAGTGACCATTGATGGTAGACACTGAGAACTGTCATTCTATATCCTGTGATAATATCTATCTCTCTGTCCATCATCTCTATCTTCTACAAATGATAGTTTACTTCTTCACTCTATTAGAAAAGTTTCAAAGTTTTCGATGTTTAGGGATCAATCCCTTCTTTTATACCTAAGACTTTATTTGTGAAAATATCCAGGACAAA
This sequence comes from Hystrix cristata, assembly GCA_004026905.1. NCBI lineage: Eukaryota > Metazoa > Chordata > Mammalia > Rodentia > Hystricidae > Hystrix > Hystrix cristata. Next base: position 3,002 of record PVJO010007816.1, on the reverse strand, counting down.
CCTAAAAAAAAAAAAAAACTATAAAAGGGTAAAATTTCTTTCTGGTTTCCTATTTCAACACTTTTTAAAACTCTGCATGTCTAACCACTGAATCATAGGACTCTGGTCAGGGGGGTCACATTATAACTTATGTTAAATTTACTACCCTTTAATGGGGCAATGCATTACATGTGTATGTTTGAGTAACAGTCCTGTCCTGAATTCTGTGTCTCTATTCACGGCCTCGGTTTGGTTTTCATTCTTATACTATTATCAACAGGCGTAACATACTATAACGTGTTTAATCTAAGACTCACTGCTTCCCACAATCGAATAATAACAGAACAATATGAAACATCATAAGATATAACATCATCTCTTCCTATTTCATTATATATTCTCCTGTAACAGGTTGGCCAAAACAACTCTTCAATATGATTAGATAAGTGAAGAAATTGTATTAGATTCAGTTCCCTGAAAGACCATCTACAGTAAATGCAGCTGTGGATTTCAATTTAAATTAAAATTGATTGCATGCTTATTGGTTCTTCTAAGCTTTGGAACTGGAAAATTAAAAATTCACATGTAGCAATTTTGATTTGCTTCAGAGAGAAGGTTGTTGATTTAGATACCCAGCAGGCTACCAATAGTAAATATAATAGTGGAAAAATATAAGTGTACTCTGTTTGGGAGGTTGTAATAACTGTATGGATAAAACTGAAAGCAGAATCAACTTCTGGGCTTCTTAAACATTTACATTACAAACTACTAGATCTTACTGTTGCAGTTTAATATACAAACCCGGGGGTTGACATGCTCCTGATTGTCTTGAGATAGCATTGGTTTACAATTTGATGTCACGCCGCAATTACCCCAGGCCCCAAATTATCCAAGTTGAATGCTAATTTGTATATTATCATTGTTCATATCAGACACTTTTCTTAGCATCAGCCTGGAAACAGCCCAAAGGTAAATTTTCACAGCAGTATACTCAAGTAAAGAAACATCAAATTTAAATCCTATGAAATTGTACTGGGATTTAATAAAGACAGGCTACAGAATGAATTTCAGACCTGGAGTACAGCAATTCTCATAGAACAATTACATTTTTGATGTAATTTTAAATTTTAATAGGAATTCAAGTAAAATAAATAAAATTCAACAACAAATCTTCCCAGTCAGCCTTTCTTCCCACTTCTATTTGAAGGTAGGATTTTGAAAATCTCTTCACCGAAAATTGACTATTAAAAATTAGAAGGTAAACAAATGATCCAACTTAGTATATTGTGCAATTAATTGGTAGATTAAAACTAGAATTACAAATAGTACAATATAGCATGTACTTAGTACTTAGTATCTGCGGGACTCCGTGTTCAATCCCCAGTAATAATAATAATAATAATAATAATAATAATAATAATAATAATAATAATAATAATAAAATAAAACAGTGAGTACTGCATACAATACATCGTGGAAATCTAGAAGAAATCTATCAAAATATTATTATTTTATAATGATTCTAAACATAATAATAAAACTAAAATCTGTTGAGTACTCCTATGTTAGGCAGTATTCTAAATCTCACAAAAATGTAGTAGACATTTATTTTCACATTGCAGGTGAGCAATCCCAGGTACTAATAGTTCCACTGCTTAGTAGAGCTGCTGACTTACTAAGCCTTAGATCTAGGGCTTCAATTCAGCCTGATTTTTTTTTTTTTTTTTTTTTTTTTTTTGTACCGGGAATTGAACTCAGGGCCTCATGCTTACGAGGCAAACACTCTAACCACTGAGCTAAATCCCCGGCCCTCAGCCTGATTTAAAAGGCTGCACTTTACTACTCTGTACAACAGAGTTATACTTTCCATAGATTAGTTAACACTTGGATAGATGAAAGCTAATAACTACATATTTTAAAAGTATCAATTATATAAAGCATACAGGAAACATTGTTTATAGAAACATTCCAGAATTTGGCCTTGATAGCAGCATGGATGTATTAGAATATATTTAAAATGTCTTTCTCACTTAAAAATAATCTCAACCCATACTGTGATATAACACTTCTCTCTTGTTCTTCATGATTTCTCAGAAATCGTAGATACGTGCTCATAAATTATATTTCAAAATTCCAATAAGTAACACTGAGTTCTTCACTAGTCTTAATGTTGTAAACACTTGGCACATATTGCATCATTCATTTTCACTGTATTTTCATGACTAAGGTATTAGAGTTATCTTAATTTCTACAGAAAAATCACTTGTGATTTCTGTGACTTATGAAGAATTTCTAGGTTCTCTTTTCAACATGAATGCTCAAATTCTTTTAAAAACTATATATATTATATGCATATATATATATGTATTATTTAAATATCATACAAAACATACTACTTGGCAAATAATGTTACATTATTTTATGGCTAATTATTTCTAATTTCTTTAGGCTCTAGGGCTCATGACAGATATCCTTACACTTACATCTTTTCATCTCAACTATCATGAATATCAGTTCTCTTTTTTATTATTCAATACATGACAGTGAAGTCTTGAGCATTGTAAAAAGTATCCAACACCTAATATCACCTGAATTGTCTAAATAATAGCATTCAATAATACTATAACATTAGTTTTAAATACCGAGTCAATGTATTCCTTGTCCTTTTTGTGTTATAGTATTATTTGTACAATAAAATTAAGAGTTCAATTCATTTTTCTTTCAACATTTGATTGCTTCACACAACTAACCATACCCTATGCCTCATTTTTCTGGTCTATTCTTGTTACATGATCTAATTCTTACATTCCTCCATGATTAAAAACGATATCAAGAAATCAAAGATTTCAATATTTATGTTAAGACTGCTGCTGAGAAGAAACAAGATGACAGAACTTCACAAGTTTCATATGTGTTGAAATCTCAATGAATTTGACAGATGAAAATAGATGTTTTAATGATGGTATAAGATCCAAGTTCCCAAATGAATTTAGCTGATTCCAGGACCACTTGCATTCTATTCT